>CAUYOR010060502.1:0-35716 GCA_963573925.1 Callimico goeldii
AGATCCTAGGATCTTCAGCAGATTTAAAGTAATTCAAAATGCAATTACTATGCCAGAGAGATAGCACAGCCCATCTTTGCAACCCCAAAAGAAAGCCAGCCCTTTGTCACAAAGGAGTTTTGCTTTTGTTTTAACTGTGATACATGTGCTGAACGTGCGGGTTTGTTACATAGGAATACATACGCCATGGTGGTTTGCTGCACCTATCAACCCATCATCTAGGTTTTAAGCTCCACATGTATTAGGTATTTATCCTAATGCTCTCCCTCTTCTTTTCCCCTACCCCCTGACAGACCTGAGTATGTGATGTTCCCCTCCCTGTGTCCATGTGTTCTCATTGTTCAACTCCCACTTATGAGTAAGAACATGTGGTGTTTGGTTTTCTGTTCCTATGTTAGTTTGCTAAGTACACAGGCATACATATATTTATTGCAACACTATTTACAATAGTAAAGACTTGGAACCAACCCAAATGCCTATCAATGATAGACTATATAAAGAAAATGTGGCACATATACACCATGGAATACTATGCAGCCATAAAAAAGAATGAATTCATATCCTTTGCAGGGACATGGATGAAGTTGGGAGCTATTTTAAGCTGAGGTCCCTGAAAGGAAAATCTGAGGTGGAGATTCTTGTGCAGGTGACTGATTAAGGGGTTCCCACAGGAGACACATGGCAGGGAGTGGGGGAGGACCGAGAAAGGGAAACAGAGCAAGGGTGTGTCATCTGGTGAAATGGGCCTGAGCCAAGTCCCAAGGGGAGCTGTTTTGGAGCACCGCTGCACAGGAGGGTCTGGGTGGCTTAAGGCAGGGGCCTGGGCTCTCATACACTGCCTCAGGCTATTAGGGCTCTGGGTGCTCCCGGGTGGAGAGACATAGCTCAGAGGTCCTCTGGAGAAGTCACTGCTGAGAGTCTCCATAGCAGCTCCCAGAGCAGCCAGAAAAAGGCCCTGGAGATCTGGGCCAGCCTCCCACAGCATCTGCTCCTAGCTGCTCTGTGCACACTTTCCTACCTCTCCCTGGCCCTTCGGCATGCTGATGGGGGTGGGGCTGGGGGGTTGTACCCCTCACTATTGAAATCTCTCTTTGAAAGTCTGCTCTCTGCCCAAGGAAACCTGAGGTCTTTCCCAAAAAGTGACCTCCTTCATTCTCCCCAAAGTCTGAGCCTTGAAGGGTGGCCCAGCCCAATGTGGGCAGCCTGGTCATTGTCCTACACCCTTACATCACGGTGGACGGGGAGCTTCATTCACGTGGGAGATGTTGAACACACTTGCTTCATTTGAGTGTTTCTCCTCTCTCTCTATTACCACTAAAGAAAACTTCAGCACTGTTGAGCCCTATTTGACCTGCATTAAAGAAAGCACGCCTCCTAAGGACAAACTTTATAAATTATCTAGAGATGATAAAGCCCAAATCCATATTGAATAGCAGGTAGGTTTGAAATGAGCAGGGTGTCTGCAGCTGCCTTGCAGTCACAGCACTGAACGCCACGACTGATATCTTCCCCACTCCTTCAGGGGGCTTCCAGCATCCCCTGCCCCCGCAAAAACATTTGCTTCTGATTGCAGTCTCTGTTTCCCTCTGGGAAAATACTGTTCTTGGTGAAATTCTTACTAATTATGCAACTTGCCTCTTACTGTCTTGGCATAATAATGATAAGCTCTGGCATCTGTGTAGAAAGAGGCCATCATGAGCTTCTGTCTTGTTAAGATGGCTCAGGAGGGCTGATATTTTGAGGGTCCATTCATCTAACAAATACACATGAACTATGTCTTCAGTGATCTCTGAACAAGAAAGCAGAGAGGCTAGAAGGGGGAGGAGGGGGAAAGCACAGACAAAGGTTGGGGCTGAAGTCTGACAGGAGAGGCTCCAGAGTGCTTTGAGGAAATTTCAAAGATTTTAACAAGTGTGGATGTGGGTAAATAAATTTAATTCTTAAAACAGTAAACAGAATCTATAAATGGAATGCCTGTTGAGTTCCTCTGCAGTGACCGGCTGAGGGTCTCTGTGTTCACCTCATGTGGAGAGTGCATCAAGTGGAATGCAGATTGTTGTCGTGGATTTGGGTACACACATGTACATACAAGTACACATGTGCATACATACATGATACATATATACAAATACATATGTGTGTGTATCATCTTATTTAATCTTCAAATAACCCTGTGGTCTAAACTTTTCACTTTGCAGAAAACCAGGACTTCGTGATATTGGATAGCTGTGCACTTTTCCTCGGATTCCGTGTTTTCTCACACCGTTCTGACATCTCCTGATTTGCTGAGAACCGTCATTCTCCTTCAAAAACGTTCATCCAAATTGTGACTATATTGGATAGGGTGTTTCAACAGCACTGTTTAGGAATCCCAGCACAAACGGCCTTAAGCGAGGATATAAACGCGCTGACGTGTGGAAACAGCTGATCAGGACGGGGCAGCAGCAGGACGAGTCTCGCAATGGGACCATCACAGTGTGCCCCTCCGCTGCCAGGTGTCCTGCTGATCTATCCTTAGGCAAGTTCTGGGCAAAGGTGGATTAGAACAGATGAGAGAATCCGGACTGGCCTTGGCAGCCGCCTCCCATGGGGAGAAATCAGAGGTGAAACTGTACCCGGAAGCTCCGCAGCTTGCAAGCTGCATTCCTTTTATACGAAATTCAAACCGTTGTGCTTCATTATCTCACCTTCTTCTGACGCTTTTTCCTGAGCAAAGCTCTACTTTCCTCCAAAGCAGGAAGAAGGTTTGATCTGCCCCACTGATCCTTCACTCCACGCACTTGTGTTGTTTCTAATTACAATGGAGAGACGGCACATCCCGATACCCAGGGGTGTAGCCAGTCAGGTTTTCTCTGTGGCAAAGCCTCGATTATGCTCAGTAAAATATTTGATTCTCAGCTCTCTTGATGGCTAACAGTTGTAGAAAGACAAAATAGTCCACAGTCCCGACTTCCCCCCAGTACTGGCGGTCACTCCCACTGCCTGCTTGACCTAGACACTCTTGCCTCAATAACTTAACACATTTTTTCTCCCAGCGAACCCTGACACCTCTCCCCTGCAATGCCGTGGATTCCCCGCCTGGCACGTTAGTAAGTGTCACTCAGCAAAACTCACTGTTGTTCTGGAAAGCAGGGCGTGGGGCTTCAGGTGGGCCAGAACTAAGGGAAAGTTCGAAAAGACGATGAGTAGATGGGAATGTATTGAGAAAACGCATCAGAACCAAGGGTCCTGCTGCCCCCTGCAAGGAACACGTGCACCTCCAAACAAAGTGAGTTTCCCTGGAGCACCCCAGGGTAACAGCAAAGGCAGCAGCAGTGGGGCTGGGCCAAGGGGACTATGGGCGGTGAACGACCAAAGGGTAGAACTTCTGTGCTAGGCTCTGTTTCTCAGCGGGACGGAGATGAGAGGGTTATACTTACGGTGGGGTAACATGTGTAAAGTGTCGAGTAAACTTGCCTGGGGTCAGATTTCAATAGAACCTTGTTTCATGATCTGTCTTGGGGGTTCACAGTCTGAGACAGCGTCCCTATGTAGTGCACCATAGTGCAGGCACAAGCAAAGCCTGGAGAAGCAAACAGGTGACAATCATTCCCGCCTGGAGTTGCGATTATAAGGTAAAGTTTCCCGGGGTGGGGACATCAGAGCCGAGGGAAGAGTGCTTTTTGGGGGGCTGTGAAGGTGAGAAAGGCAGCACATGAACCAGAGAGGCAGTATCCATGAGTTTTCCCTTTTCAAATGCTAGTTTTTCTATATACACACGTACATATATATGTGTGTGTATCTGATGATATTTAAACTAACTCCATTAATGTCTTCTATTAAACATTCAAACTAGAGATGAAATACTGGATGTTTGATTTATTTCATCCAAGTGAAATGGATTTGGAGTTTTCTTCTCCTAGTTCTGCTCATGGTTATAAGGAATGCAAGAGGGAAAAGAAGCACATGTATTTATAATTCCGCAGATTCTTGCTAAAGATGTAGGATATTTGTAATTGGAAGGTCCTTTATGGTTTAATGGAGAGGAGGGATGGGTACACATGGCAGCGAGCACCGGTGTGTGGCCGAGGCTGGGGGGAAAACCACACCTGTAAAACCAGGAGAAGGAGTAGAGGAGAGTCCAGGTGCAGAGAAGCCAAAAGCAGGAAGACTTGGCACTGACTTAAGGGAAGAGAAAGATTTAAAAAGTGATTTATCTTCTGCATGGCCAAGATGGAAGACCTGGGAAGAGCTGCTTTATGGAGATGTCCACTAACTACAGTGCCTTCACCTCTAATAAAATCTCAGGATAGTTTTCTGTGGTGCAAGGTCATTCTGCCTGGTAACATATGTGATGATGCTGGGCAGGGCAGATAGGAACAATTCACATGCATGAAAGGAGACCTGGGAAAACCACCAAGCATGCAGCAGGCTTCTGAGAAGACACATTTCAAGTCTACCTCTCCATGCACCTGTTCTCTCTCTCCCCGCTGTGTTGCTCCCTGGATTCTCACCTGCTTGAGCAGCAATTCGTATTCATGGGGCCCTAGCCCAACGGCTCAGCAACTGCCCTATCAATACGTATCCCCAGGCTAAAGCAGGAGACCTGTAACATGCTGGGTGGCGGAGTTCCCAGAACTAAATCTCCGTCACATGTAGTGCCCACATGGAAAGGGGTACTGTGACTCTCAACTTGGGGAATGGCCTGAGCTAGGAGATACTTGAAGCCCTGAGATAGCCAAGAAAATTTATGCTGGGACATCAATTTCTCACAAAAATGTACAAAAAATAGTTGGTAGTTTTAACTGGTAATTTTAGTGTTTAAAAATACTAAAAATATATGCATGAATTGTAGAAAAGTATGTAATTCATAGAGATTGCAGATATACACTTTAAATTATTACTAGTGGCAGGCTACTGTGGACTGAGTCCACGGGACTCTAGGGAATATGCATCCAAACGCTTCTGATACTGGAAAAGGAACGATCAGGTTGAAAATTCTGAGAAATGCAGAACCTTGGAGAGACATTGGGTCAGGGCCCAGCTGCAGGTTCTGTATCTGTCCCTTAGTGTTTTCTTTTTTTTTGAGACGGAGTTTTGCTCTTGTTACCCAGGCTGGAGTGCAATGGCGTGATCTCGGCTCACCGCAACTTCCACTTCCTGGGTTCAGGTAATTCTCCCGCCTCAGCCTCCCGAGTAGCTGGGATTACAGGCACGCACCACCATGCCCAGCTAATTTTTTGTATTTTTAGTAGAGATGGGGTTTCACCATGTTGACTAGGATGGTCTCGATCTCTTAACCTCCTGATCCACCCGCCTCGGCCTCCCAAAGTGCTGGGATTACAGGCTTGAGCCACCGTGCCCGGCCCCGATGTGAGGTTTTAAATTGGCTTAATTCCTTTTTAAGTTAAATGAAAATAATGAATATGCCTGTTATACACCATATCTTGGGTCTGCTGAGATGAATGAAATCCAGGCTGTGCTTCTCTGGGGGACATAGGCAAGTTAGCATCTGTAGAAGCCACTGTCAGCCCTTGGACCACCCTGGAGGTCCCCACAGGCCGTTTCAGGATCTCTCTGCCTGGAAGCATCCTCTGGCTGAGGACAGTGTTTTGCCCAGAGTTTGAAGGGACTGGAAGTGCCAGACAGTTTATGTTCCAGTAGCAGGCCCCCCAGAATGAGGCACCACAATTGGTAAATAAATGCACCAGCTTTCCTGCTCTTTACTGCCCTGAGGTGTGTCCTTCTCAGGCTCTGCATGGGGTCCCAGTGGGATTGAGCCCTCATTGTGCACAGACAGACCCTGCTCAATTCCTCACCCTTTATAGATTTCCATCCCTCCCCACATCCCACTGGTGGTTCCCAGGGTTGACTCCCACGTCAACTGCTGTCATTAGGAATCCTTGTCTTAGGATTTGCTTTTGGGGATGGGTGACAAACTAGGACCAAATCTGTATGTGCGATATACTGTGAGAAGCTGTCATGGAAGTGCTGTGAAAATCTACAAGTCCAAAGAGAAAATGACAAATTCCACGGTAGGGGGAAGAGATAGAGGGAGGGACCAAAGTCAATTTCCTGGAAGTGCCCTTATTGCTCAGCAAAGAATGGTGAGCTGGAGTTAGCCAGAAGGCTGCAGTGATGAGAAGGGTACACAAAGCAGAGGGCAGAGCACACGTGAGGCTATGAGGCCTGAGAGCAGCCGGATCCTGTTGGAGACTCATTTTTTTTCATCCGCACAATGGGGCTATAGGGCCAAATAACCTTATAGAAACTGCTTGTCTCTGATAACTGTAATTACAGCTCTAAATCTCATTCAGGGGAAGCAACTGGAGGCTGAGACTGTGAATGATCAACCTTGCCAAGAGTCCTTCAAAGAATTCTGTTCAGCAACATGAGCTGGGAGCAAAGGAGAAAGAAGGGCAGGCAGGTGGCAGCCCTCTCCAAGGAGTCTGCTTTTAATTGAAGCCACATTGGGTGACAGGGCTTGGCTGACCAGAATGCACAGGGAGGGGTCAGCAGGGTACCCATGGTTGTGCTTTCCGGGGTGAAATTGAGTCTAGAAAAGGAAGACAAGGAAACTGGTGGTAGAACAGTGTAGGAGAAGGCCCATTTCCAAATGAAAAGCTTGCTTTCAAAAAACGAGTAATTAAATGGAATTACTAGCAGAAGGAGCCTAGATGACAGCTGTATCTGGAGGCGCTGGGGTATGGGGTGGGCAGAGATGGCTTCATGCTGCTATCCTTGGAGTGGTCCTCCCTCATGAAGGAAATACTGCAATGCTTGCAGAGATTTTGCCACAGTGGGTTTAATAGCCATGAGCCAAGGTGCAGAATTTATACAATATTGAAAAGGAAACTTCTGGGATTTATTCAGGTGCACACCAGATGTGCTGGCAGTGGCCCCTCAAGGAGAGACTCTTGGAAATCAACTGCAGAGCCTGGAATCCCACACTCTTTTCCCCAGTTAACCCTTAGAAGACCACAGGGGCCAACTCTGAGATCACCCTTGGTCAAGAGGCACTGGTGGTCACAGTATTTATTCAGGGTTGCTACCTGCAGAGCTGTGGGCAAGGTACAACAGGCAGCGTGTTAGAATTAGCATGAAGTGTCTCCATGTTGTCAGCAATTTGTTCACTCAGTGAAGTAAGTCTTACATACGGGATAGATGGGTGGTGACCACCTGAATGTTGAAATTCATTTGACTATTCGTAAAGATCTTCTATTTGGAAAAATGTCAGATGCGCCCGTTTTTAGAGTTTAACGTGTGTGGCTGGGGAGCTGGGACTAAAGGGTCACAGGAGGCGGGGACCATGCTTTAAGCTTCCTCTACTCTCTCTCCTTCTCAAAGGGCCCAGCGATGGGTGCACACAGCAAGCGCCCAACTGATGTTTTCTGTTTCTGATCCCGTAGGGGATCTCACAGACTGCACGGCTCTGCTCAGGTCATGTGACATCTCTGGGCCTTGGTTTTCTTATCTGTAAAATGACTTTCCCAAGATGGAGTGTTCCCTTTTCTCTCTATGAAACACACATTACATCCAAATCTGTCCTATGAACGCAGCCACCACTGAAGGCAGACTGGGAGGGAGCACAGCTGGACTGGCCGTGAGCAGCTCGCCCACTGTCGGCACAGCTGGCCTAAGAGTGCTCCTGTGTGCTTCCCTTGTTGGATTTGGATGTGAGTCATGCAGCCTGGTCCCCACCCAGCCAAAATTACTACAATTGAAAACTGGTGTCACTGACCACAGGAGAGGACAAGGCACTATGGCCTCAGCAAAGCCCCTGAACCTTAATGTTTGGAAGATACTTGGAGCGAGTAATTGCCCTCAAGACATACATAGGCCAGAAGAAAGTTCAGAGAATGCTCAGGTATTTGAAATGACAAGTAAAACAATCATTAGAATTGGAAAATCAGAAAGGATTCTGTAATCAAAGAAAACTATTTACTATCCAGCACTCACCAAGGCAAAGCTATCTGAGACTGGAAGGTTCTGGTATGTTGGGGCACGAAGCCCTTGTGGAAAAGTCAGAGCGTATCACATCTGTGGTTTTGTCTGTCCAGGACAGCACTTCTTGTCTTTCAGGTAAGATGTTTGTTTTCTCCTCCCGTCTGCTTGTTTGTTGAGGTTGGAACTATCAGTCATCATTCTCTGATACCCTGGACCCTGGTGGGCCCCTGACCCGGGCTGACCCAGTCAGAATTCTCTATGATGTTTGTAGCCAGAATCAATGTGAAGGGTCCTATTTCCTCACTGGTCCCAGTATTGTGAAGAGGCAGGCCACATGGTTCCAAAAGAAGCCATTACTGTGGCTTCACTCTGACAGTCGGCCAGGGAAAAAGAGGCAAACATCAGAGAGAAGTGGGTGCAGGAAGCAGAGGACCGGTCCCCAGCCATCCTTAAGGCCAGCTCCATGTCCCCACCCACACGGCTTAGGGTTTTGGCTTCTGGGTTCATCTCTCCTATTTTGAAAGTCTTTTCCTTTCAATTGCAGATGAAAGCCTCCAGACATAGAGCATTTGTAAATGAAGGAAGCCCTGCTCTGTGTGTGTGCACCACCTTCCTCAGGGCTGGAGCAGGAGCTTGCTATTTATTGTGTTCCTACGTGCCTACTTTGTTCTGCCTCTGGCACAACTTGAGTCTCTGACCTAGGAAGGCTGGAGGAGACAAGTATGTGGGTTTGCTCGGGAAGAAAATAATGCTGAACATGTTTTTGTGAACGAAATTTCTTTTGAAAACGGGTTTGGAGAAAAGAGACTTTAGGTGTACAGTTTGCAAACTGGGGAAATGCAGCCTTCGGAGTAAAAACTAAGATGTGTACCAGAGAGCAAAGGGAGAGCTCTGGTTTTCTAGTGAAAGCTCCCGCCCAAGTTCCCAATCAGGTCCATCTATGCAAATGAACTCTGATTGGTCAAGGCAGCTGAGTCCTGATTGGTTGAAGCAGTTGAACCATGATTGGTTAAGGAAGGGCTGGGTCTCAACAAAGTCCCAAAGCTGAACAGAAGTGTCGGTTTTCAGGGAGCTCAAAGTATGTGTGTGACCTCTAGTCAGCAAACAGCTACTTGACTTTATTTTAAATTTGGGCCCAGTTAGACATTTAGGATCCATCTTTACGGACTGGTTCTTTCAGGTTCACATTTATTCACATCTTCTAATGAAACAAACTGTCTCTAGAACATGCACTTAAGCACTCCAATACTCAAGTCTCCAAGGAAGGTGACCTAGCCCCAGGGTCCTGTAAAATAGCCATCCTTCCAGGTGACTATCAGCACGTAGAGTTGGAGGTGCAGCTTCAGAAAATGCTAGATCTGCCTTTACGAGAACAGTGAGTTACTGTGCGGCATTTGTCAAGGCTAATGCTGTATTATTTTAGCATTTTCATATTATTCAATGTTTTATTTTATATATTTCAATATTTTATTTTAGCATTTTCATAAAAATGAAGAAATAAAGGCAAGAGAAAATATTGTCTCAATTGTATCAGATTAACCAAAACCATTAACATCAAAACTTGATGGAACGATCACTCATCATTTTAAACAAAATTTCAATCTACTTTGATGGCTCCCCCATAGGCCCAGAGGGTTCTGTCATTCATGTTCTTGAACGGGGAGCATTTCTCATAAGATTTCCAACTGGCAGATATGGAGGGGAGGAGAACATTCAGCAAATTATCTCCAAGAAACTAAGGACAGAAGTGAGCCACCCACATCTGATTCTTAGCCCTGAATCTCTTAGGTTCCTGAGCTCTGAATCTCAATAAATATTTGAGACTCTGGTCATTTTTTAGGACTTTTGCTTAAGCAACTCGTTTAACATTAAAGAGAGTATTTCTCTGTTAATGAAAATTCATATTAAAGATTTTGAAGGCTTTCCACTGCTTATAAAGTCAAGTCAGGACATTCCAAGGGAACCCAAGAGGTCGTCCATGGTACTGCTTCTTACAATTTCCAGCTGTATCTTCTTGTTAAATTTTATCTGTTTCCCGTTCTGACCTTACCTCCTTTTGAGGGTTTGCTCTTTAGAATACAGCAAACTAGGAAAATGCTCTGTTGATGGTTGAAATGCGAAGTAGTATAAGTACTTCAGAGGGCAATTTGGCTATCGTCTGGCAAAGTTCAACTTTCTGAGATACCGTAAGACCCAACCATTTCTCTTCCAAAAAGAAGCCCTAGAGAAACCCCTGCCTTGTGCAAGGAGGAAGGTACAAGAATGATCACTGAAGCTTTTAAAAAATACTATAAATTCAATCAAACTGTTTATTCATTGGTAATCAATAAACAAATTGGAGGTTTATTTTAACTACTAACAGTTGTTAAAATACACTAAATCTACTTATTTTAGCATATGAATTTCTAACATCTAATGTTGAGAAGTAAAAGCAAGTTGAAAATCTTATGAATAAAATAATTCCTGACTCATGTAAACTTAAAAAAACAGAAAGTAACACCATATACAATGGGTATATTTATAACATACACCTACGTTATAAATTTTAAAATATCATTTGAAAGGATATGAACTACCTTTAGGACGGAGGTCAGAGGTCTTTTTTGGCAAGAGAAGCCAGCGGGATGAGGGAAAGTTACTGTGTCAGCTAATATTGTATTATTTTAATGTCCTAAACAAATATGACACCATTGGTTTGAGGATTAGTTTGAAAAATGTGAGTGTTGATATGAGTGTCTGTAATATTAATTAAAAAACTATTTAAAATATTTGAAACATTTGATAATTCTAAAAAACTGTAAAAGAACTAAATAGATGTAATATAACAGCAAACAGAAAAAGGTAGTGGTTGTAACATTAACATAAAATAAGGTAGAATTAAAAGGTTAAATCGTAAATAAAAAAACACCTTTAGTTTCCGTCTTCTATTTTAATCTGTATCTTCTCTGGCTAGAATTTTATGAATTTTTTAACCTTTTATCATATTGAATGTGTTTTTATACACCAGCTCACAGCCTTTGTAGAATGAAGGAACAAACAAGACATCCAGCCCTTTTCATATCGGAGTAAGTGAAGCAAGTCTGACATTAATCCTGGCGATTTTGAAGCGTATTATGTACCTTCTACTATCTCTGTAGCTGTTTTAATGATACAGAAAGGAGCACTGTCCATCCTGGCTAAAGGATGCATCTTTCCAGACACAGGATACAGTCAGCAAATCTTTAATCTAAAGATGGTAAATATTTTAGGCTTTACCTGTTGGAAAGTCTCTATGCAACTTGCTGCTGTTTTAGTGGCCGTAGATAATACGTAAATGAATGGGTGTGTCTGTTTACTAACACGACTTTATTTATAAAAGCAGGCATCAGGCTGATTTGATGAAAAGCCAGAATGCACTGCCTCTGACTTAAGACACAGGAGCCTCCGAGGGATTTGATAAGGCATTCTGAGGAACATTTTGAGTCTTGTGCTCGAGGGAATGGTTTCTTCAATGACTGCACAAGATAAATTATTCCTCAGTTCTTTGCTTTACATGAACAAGAGCTTTGACTTCCAAAACTGGGTGAAATGAGACATTTTCTTGTATTCGTTTTTATTTTAAGCAACTCTTCGTACGTGTAATTACAGTTTTCCCATTTGAGAAAAGTACATCATAATTTCCAGAGAATTCAAACTTTCTTTTCAGTTTCTAAATCTGTGACTTAGATAAATCTCAGGGAGATTCTGCCCAAGAACCAGTGGAGACCAAACTGGAGGTGAGAAGACACATCAACAGTGATTTCCCCAAGACAGGGTTTATTTATTACCACCACCTGCTGCCGGTCCTCCCCATACAGACTCCCACGGGGCAGACAAACAGGAAGACAGCAAGCCACTCAAGAACATGAATAGAAGGGGAGAAATGCTCATTCATTCCTTGTTTCTTTCATTCCTTGAACCAATATTTACTGAGCACTTACTAGGGTCCAGAACGCGTTGGTCACTGAGGACGTGAAGCCAAGAAGACAGTCATTATCTTTCCCTTCTGAGACTTAAATCAGTATCTCTCCTCTAGAGATTTGGATAGAGAGTGTCAAATATGAACGCAAGGTAGGGGGCTCATTTAGCTGCAGTTTTTACCCAGATTAAGAGCTGATCAGAAAAGAGAGGCAAAAGCACCATTCAGCTAACATATGCATAAGCCAGACATGTGACAATTCAAAGCCATCTGATGGACATACACACCAAAATGTGAGGGTTTGACTATACTTACTAAAATGTTAATCCTACCGTAGAAACTCCTTCTTCCTGGAATTCAAAAAGAACTTACTTGAATATTAGTAGGAGTACTTTTATGATTATTGTCTAATGTATTAGTATACCAACTGACCTCAGGCAATTTGGTCATGCAAAACTCTTAGGGTTTTTTTGTTGTTTTCGTTTTTTGTTTTTTGGTAGAAAACAGCAGCTTTTAAAGAGGTTAGAGGTGGATGAGTATTGCCTTCTCCCGCTCTGACCTGGCTAGCAGGCTCTAAGGAAAGCTAATTTCAGAGAAAACTCTGACACACATTGAGCTCTTTTCAGTTAAGGAGTTGTTATCCAGCAAGCACTGAAGCAACTCATGTAACTTGTTCTGTGAGCTCACTGGTCTCAGCCTCTGTCCCGTTAGCTGCTCACATCTTGCTTGGAAGATCACTTGAAGGGGCCACCCACAATTCCACAGAGGGGCTTCTGCTAACCACGTGGGCAGCTTCAGGCAGGCAGAGCCCTGGGGATTCCTGTGGATACAGAACCATAAAAAGATGAAGCTTCAGGCAAAATCACCAAATAACATTGATCCTTTGGTCGTTTATACCCTGTTACAATACAAGGGTATTTCCATAATACTTTAGCCAATCCACATACTTTGATTACCTTAAATTTCACCAAAAGAGGGCACTTTTTAAACACTTACCAGCTTATTAAAAAGCCACAAGTTTCACTCAAATCTGTATGCTAATTAGACACACCTCAGATAGACACAGATAGTAGGAGCTGTGCAATACTTGTTCCGGCAAAGGGGTTGCCTCTCTTGCCTGAGGCAAGTGTGCCTGCCTGGTTGAATTCTACGAGGGCCTGAGCTGTGGCTCAACCCAAGTAATGGGCATGTAATCCCACAGCATCATAGATGCTGTATTCAGCTGATACAATAATCAAGGAAGTTATTAATAATAAAATTAGGCTGGCGCGGTGGCTCACACCTGTAATCCCAGCACTTTGGGAGGCCGAGGCAGGCGGATCATGAGGTCAAGAGATTCTGGCCAACACAGTGAAACCCCGTCTCTACTAAAAATACAGGAAATTAGCCGGGTGTGGTGGCACGTGCCTGTGGTCTCAGCTATTCGGGAGGCAGAGGCGAAAGAATTGCTTGAACCCAGGAGGCGGAGGTTGCAGTGAGCCGAGATTGCACCACTACACTCCAGCCTGGTGACAGAGCAAGACTCCGTCTCAAAAAAAATAATAATAAAATTAGTATTAGTTACTATTATGGATTACTATTTATGTTTTAGCAACTTATTTACGTAAGTACTGATAATTTGGAGAAAATTGTCACATTTTTTGAAGTGAGAAGATAGGGCATAGTAGTAACCAAATGAAAGGAAATAACCATTAAGAAACCCCTCACACAGAGATAGATAGATAGACAGATAGATGGATTCATAGATAGATCCTACTAAATCAAAATGAGTTCTAGGTAGGGTGGTTTGCAGTGGCTGTACCTAAAATATGACAGCATTAAATATTAATAGGGGTATCATCTTCATAAGTCTGCTGGGAACAATGGGAAACTCTGAACCTAAGGCCACCCCCTGGCAGTCAATCTTTGTCTCAGCAAAATCTGAAAAAGTGTAACCAGACAAAAAAATTAGTGTAGCGAGTTCTTGTTGAGTGTTCAGTGCTTCACCTCCACCACGTCACTGGTCTGCTGCACAGCCTCATATGGCTGGCGGGCACCCTGGTGCCCTTGGAGAAGCTGGGCAGGTACTAAGCTCTCTGCAAGGCCATCCAGTCGGTGAATGGCTGAGCTGGATTCCAACTTGGTCCATACAACCCTAAGCCATGGTCTTTCTACGCTACTCCATCGAGTTTCTGATGATTCTTGGCAAGTGAGAGGACAGCCAAGCTTACCCAGCTTTTCTGAGGCCATGTGTGGGTGTTGGCCATGACACATGTTTCTGTGATGAGTATTGTTCATAGATGTTCTAGGTGTGTTTACACATCCCTTACTGTTCCCAAGGCCAGCTCCATGTCCTGCCAGCATTGTGGGCATTTGAAGTTAGAATATGGGTGGTCGGGCGCGGTGGCTCAGGCCTGTAATCCCAGCACTTTGGGAGGCCGACGCGGGTGGATCACGGGGTCAAGAGATTGGTCAACATGGCGAAACCCTGTCTCTACTAAAAATACAAAAAATTAGCTGGGCATGGTGGTGTGTGCCTATAATCCTGGCTACTCGGGAGGCTGAGGCAGGAGAATTGCCTGAACCCAGGAGGCGGAGGTTGCGGTGAGCCGAGATGGCGCCATTGCACTCCAGCCTGGGTAACAAGCGAAACTCCGTCTCAAAAAAAAAAAAAAAAAAAAAAGAGGAGTCAAGAATGACTACCTTCTTTAAAAAAAAAGAGAGAGAACCATAGCAAATTTAGGAAATGATAAATATGCACTTATTTACTGTACTGTTACTAAGTGAAAATCATTAATAATCCAACAGAAAATAAGAAAAAGATACAGACATATAGTTTGTATCTTTTCAAATGCATATATGTTTTCATCAAATAATACCAACTAAGGAAAAATATTGTATAGATACACTCCACTCATTATGTGAAATAACACATGAAGAACATTACTCATTCCATCATGAGAAAAGATTAGAAGCAACTAAATATCCATCATTAGTGAACTGATGAAGCAATTTTATTCATTTAATAAATAAATATAGTAACAGAATCAAACACTTTGCAGTATTACAGGAAACCACAAGGACACTACATATTGATATGGAATGCTAATATATTGTTTAGTGAAAACAGATAGAGAATCATTATGTAGAGTATCCTACAATATATACAAAAGAAAGAGACCAGGTATGATGGTTCACATCTGTAATGCCAACATGTTGGGAGGCTGAAGCAGGAGGATCACTTGAGGCCAGTAGTTAGAGAATGGCTGGGCAACATAGCAAGAAAATAGTGTTTAAAAAAATTAATTGAAGGCCAGGTGTGGTGACTTACACCTGTAATCTCAGCATTTTGGGAGTCCGAGGCGGGTGGATCACCTGAGGTCAGGAGTTCAAGACCAGCCTGGCCAACATGGCGAAACCCTATCTCTACTAAAAATATAAAAAATTAGCTGGGCATGGTGGTGGGCACTGTAATCCCAGCTACTCAGGAGGCTGAGGCAGCAGAATCGCTTGGGTCCAGGAGGTGGAGGTTGCAGTGAGTCAAGATCACACCATCATGCAATTGCACTCCAGCCTGGGCAATAGAGTGAGACTGTCTCAGAAAAAGAAAAGAAAACAAACAAACAACAACAACAACAAAAATTAACAGAGCAAGACCCTGTTTTTTATTTATTTTTATTTTTGTTTTTGTTTTGTTTTTTAAAGAAAGGAAACATGAAAAAGTATATATTTATACTGACTTATTTTATACATAAAAATTTGAGGGCAGATAAATAAGGAACTGGTAAGTAGTTAGCTATTGAGGAGGGGTATGGGAACTTGGTGAGTGTAAGACAGTGGGTGGGAGAAACAGGAAGGAAACTTTTCACAAGACATTTTGTCATATTTTACTGTGTTTGAATTGCACGAATATAGCACATATTCAAAAATTAAATATTTTGGAAAAGCCCTATCAAAAGTTCTGGGAAATGTATGTTTTTAAGTAGAAAGTATTCCAGACATTCTTATATCCCTTATTCTTGTTGTGGAGTTTCAGAATCAATTCTATTACTTTCCAGTTTTTCTAAAATTGAAACGGAAACACTGCATACTTCTCATATACTCAGTCCTGAAAATGGACTCCGGGAAAAAAACTCAGAAAAAAACCTTCTCATGATAATTTCCAATCTTGATTTTTGTTGCTCTACAGAATTTCAAAGCTTTATGTTACACTTAAATATGCACTATTTAAAGTCCAAACAGACCACTGTTGAAAGATATCCAAGACAAGTGCTTATGTACACTGAAGTAATGGCATCAAAGTAAAATTAATCTTTTTCTCCCATCAAGCTCTCCATGGAATCCACAAGAAAGGGGAATGCTATCTCACACAACGATGGAGAAAATTTCATCTAAGAAGGAATTTTTTTTTTCACAGACAAATCAATAACACAAAAAGTGACTGTGGTTTACTCATTTGCCTCTAAGCATTTACTACTTTGGGTACCACTTATCTCTGTGCATGTGTTCTATTACCAAAAAGTATGGGACTGTTATCATTAGCACTTTGCCCACTTCAATGCATACAATAGGGGCACCATAAAAGTCTGATTTACCACAGTAAAATATATGGGTTCTCGTATCTCTGTGGCTTTGCCAAGTCAAACATCCTTTCCCTGGCTTAGCTCTCAATTTCTTTATCTGGAGGTGGAGTGCCTAACTTGGAATACCTCACAATGTTGATTCAGTGGCCAAATAATACAATAAATGTAAAAGATTTTGGAAAGTATAAATGAAAGTAGTACTACTGTTACCGTAATTATGACACAGATATAAACAGATAGGGCAGAGGGAGAAAAAAAGTGATTCCATAACATGTTTCATGGAGTCTCACTCCTACAGAAGAGCAAAAGGAAACCTAGGAAGTAACTCGTTCAAAATCAAGTAGCCAGTCAGAAGTAGAAGTGAAGATAAATTCTCATTCACATGTTTTGACTGAATGACTCATGTTTGTACTACTATAATTCTACTACTCGGCCTTGAGAGCTCATGGAAATGTGAAGGAGAGGGATCACCTGGTGATGCCAGTCAGAGGAAGCCTGGAGAAACATTAAAGAAGTGATGAGAGAAAGCACAAAAGGATAGGAGAGGAGTGATCAAGTCTTGGCTGGGATGGTTATAAGAAAGAGTATACGGGTGGATGGATGTTACAGAAAACTTTTACTAAGCATTTCTGACCTACCAAGGTCTTTAGGGCTTTATCTCATGTAACCATCCCAACAATCCAGTCAATGTAATCTCCATTTTGAGGAATAATAATAATTGAGGAAGTGGGACAAGAAGCAGCTACTAGGTGGCTGAGCTGTGATGAATCTGGAACTGCATAAATCCGTTCAGGCCCCTTATCACTATGCCTCATTCCACAACTATTGATAAAGATCATAGAGGATGTGGGCCCAATGGGAGAGTATTAGAGACTTTTTTAGGGAATATATGCTCAAAATGTAAACATTATTTATCTTCACTAAATATTTCCTTACTAAACTTGTGGAGTAAAATATTAGTAAAAATTTCAAGATGGATTTATGCTGGGTGTTTTCTTTCTTTTCTTTTTTCTTTGGTAAGACAGATCCTTGCTCTGTCACCTAGGCTGGAGTGCAGTGGTATGACCTCAGCTCACTGCAACCTCCACCTCCTGAGTTCAAACAATTTTTCTTCTGCCTCAGCCCCCCGAGTAGCTGGGGTTACAGACACCCACCACCATGCCAGGCTAATTTTTGTATTTTTAGTAGAGACAGGGTTTCACCATGTTGACCAGGCTGGTCTCCAACTCCTGACCTCATGATCTCCCCACTTTGGCCTCCCAAACTGCTGGGATTACAGGCGTGAGCCACCCTGCCTGGCCAGGTGTTTTCATCTTTAAAGAGAGACCTTCTTTAAGATTCACACCTTTAGGACCCTCCAACCAGACAGACCAGAGCAGGTGGTTTGAGTCAATGAATAAATGCTATAATGGCCGGGCACGGTGGCTCACATCTGTAATTCCAGCACTTTGGGAGGCCAAGGTGGGCAGATCACCTGAGATCAGGAATGCGAGACCAACCTGGCCATCTCTACTAAAAATACCAAAAATTAGGTGGGCATAGTGGCCAGCACTTATAATCCCAGTTACTCAGGAGGCTGAGACAGGAGAATTGCTTGAACCCGGGAGGTATAGGTTGCAGTGAGTCAAGATCGCACCATTGCACTACAGCCTGGGCAACAAGAGCGAAACTTCATCTCAAAAAAAAAAAAAAAGAAAGAAAAAGGAAAAGAAAATGCTATCACATAGGTGTCTTTGAATGAAATTAGCCTGGGATGTTTTATTTCTCTATACTAAGTAAGTTACTCAGTAATAATAATATCCTGCACATACACAGAACATTCTAAATACTATGTACTATTCTGAGAAGTTGCACATTCATTTAAACCTCATGTCTGTTTAAGGTGGTTCTCTTATTATCTTTATTCTGCAAATGAAGAAACTGAGACACAGAGAGGTTAAGGAACATGTCCAAGACCAAACAGCTACATAGTAGTGGAGCTGGGATTCAAACCCAGGTAGCTTGATTAGCACTACTCACTGTTGCACATTGCGTATCACTTTGTATATTTCTTCACCTAAGATTTAATTTAAAAAGGAACTTTTTTATCGAAAGTAAAAGTTTCAAATTCGGAAGTTAAACAGATGCAGCTTCACTTATTAATTAATTAAGCCATTCTACTATTCATTCATTCAGTATGTATTATAATCCTACTATGTAACAGGCTAAGTAATAGCAAAAGTAGAGATAGTTTCTGCTATCTTAAAATTTAAAGTCTAACAAGGAAATACACTTAAATAATTGCAAATAAATATAAAATTATAAGACTCTTAGAAGAACTATGAAGGAAAGATACAAAAAGTTATGATAAGATTAAAAAAAAAACATGTAAGAGGTATATGTCCTAGTTGAGGGTGGTGGTTCTGAGGAAATGACCTTTGAACTAGAATTACTAATTTAGGGTTTTTATGTTTTTTTTTTTTTCTTTTTGTTTTGAGACAGAGTCTCACCCAGTAGCCCAGGCTGGAGTGCACTGGTATGATCTTGGCTCACTGCAACCTCTGTCTTCTGGGTTCAAGCGATACTTATGCCTCAACCTCTTGAGTAGCTGGGATTACAGGTGCTCACCATCAGGCCCAGCTAATTTTTTTTTTTTTTTTTTTTTTTTTTGGAGAGATGGGTTTCACAATGTTGGCCAGGCTGGTCTTGAACTCCTGGCCTCAAGCGATCTGCCCACCTCAGCCTCCCAAAGTGCTGGATTCCGGGTGTAAGCCAACACTCCTGGTCTTAGGGCTCTTGAGTTGACATTACTAAACCCTAACCCCTACCTATGAAATAAGGGAAATGGATTGTCCTAAAGTCTTAGTAACATAATAAATGCAAATAGGTTATCCCAGCACTTTGTAAGTACTTAATAAATGATAGTCATTGGCTTTGTGGTATTATTTTTCTCTTTGCCCCTTGACAGGTATCCAATTGAAGAAGAGGATATGAGAAACATGAAAATTGAGCATGATAGCCATCATAACATTAGAAAGGATGGGGACAGGAAGAAAATATTTTTAGAATACTACGGATTTTAATTTGTAAAAAAATAGAGTGATTCCAATGGTTTTTACGTTTTTAATAGAGTTAGTAAAATAAGCAGTAACCAAGTGGGAAAATAAATGCATATGGGAAATGTAATTCTTCATTAAGATTTTTCTGGAATTTTCAGAATTTTACCATGATATTATGTCTACAGATAGCACGTTTTTCTGCGTTTTTAAGTATTTCTTTCAGTGCTATTCCTGGATTGACTGATTAATATGCTCTGCCTTCTACCCAGAGCTTAATACTGCAGCATGTAGGGGAAAAGGTTAGGTCATCTGTAGTTGGTGTAAATGGCAGTGGAGGTGGGCACTGAGAAGCTATAGCTCTAAGGAAGGAAGCTATTTCAGAGCTAATATGTGGATCACAGAGGGTTTCCAATCTGATTGTTCTCTGCTTCAGTTTAGTGAGAAAAAGGTGGAAAGCCTTTTGTGTCTTAATAAAAACGTATTTACTCTTTCCTGAAATGTGAGGTATCTCTGGAAGAATTTCCCTGGGGATAGGTTGAGTCCTGCTACATTTTTCTCCCAGAAATTTAGTTATGCCCCCTTGGGGAGAGCACTTCAAAGGTACAGAGGACACTTCAAAAGGCCCGGAGCCTCATCCATGACTGGTGTAAACTGATAGAGGTATGCGCCCTGCAAATTCCATGAGTACACAGGCAGGCCAGCAGGTAGGCAGGAAGCTCCTGGGGAGAGGGCTGTGCTGACGTGGACTTGAGCGCATTCTTATCCAGAATCCAAACTCCACACCTGTTGATCCGGGGGAGGAGAGAGGAACTGTGGACAGGAAGGGCAGTAAAGAGTGAAGCCACGGAAATCTGTCCAGGCCACATATGGACTTTAGCTTTTACCCCCTATTTCACCCAGCTGGTTTTGTCCCCAAAGACACAATCACGGCAGTGGCATCTTTCAGGATTCTGCTTGACGGAGTACTCTGTAAAGAAATTCCCTGTCTGCTAGGCATGGTCGTTCACACCTGTAATCCCAGCACTTTGGGAGGCCAAGGTGGGCGGATCACAAGGTCAGGAGTTCGACACCAGCCTGGCCAACATGGTGAAACTATGTCTCTATTAAAAATACAAAAAATTCCCTGGGCATGTTGGCTGGCAATTCTAGCTACTCAGGAGGCTGAAGCAGGAGAATCACTTGAACCTGGGAGGCGGAAGTTGCAGTAAGCCAAGATCGTGCCATTGCACTCTAGCCCAGATGACAGTGTGACACTCTGCCTCAAAAAAAAAAAAAAAACAACAACAAAAAAAGTCTGCTGTCCTTGATTCTTGTACTCTTGAGCACCATAAGCTCTGGATATTCCATCAGTACAATATTTGCTTTTCCTTGACTAGTCAGTCTAAAGCTAACTAACAAATGTGACTAACATCCTCTCTTTTATTCCTTCTGGGGTAAATTCTGAACTATGAAAGGGAACTATGTTGCAATAGAAGTGGGACATTAAGTAATGACAGCCCTAAAAACCACCATTAACTATGAATGGAATCACCATGTTCTCTCTAAATGCAGGGGTGTTTTTCTTATCATCAGGGATGAGTACTGGAGATGTCTCATGTTTCCAGGGCAATTCTGAGGGGCTGACTTCATTTAAAAGCTAAGTTTTGTAACTACGATTGCATCTTTTCCCATGTAATTAGACAACTGCATCCGACTACTGACTAATGACAACCGTATTTTTGCTCCCTCCTCTTCCAAGCTAACCCACAGACCCACAGACTCCAGCTTAAGGATAGTTCAACTTAAAAGTTTTCAACTTTACAACGAGTTTGTCAGAGTATCAGTGTATTTTCTATTTATGACATTTTTGACTTATGATGGGTTAATTGAGATATAACACCATCATAAGCTCCTGAGGAGGCTCTCCCTGGAGGGATGAGGTAGAGAGTATAAAGACCAACAACAAAAAAAGAGACAGAAATAGAACTTTTCAGGTATAAGGAGATAATAAATAGAATCAACATGGCGAACCTAGAACTAAGAGAGGCTTTTAAAGGCAAGATTGCCTTCTCCAGAAGCTCATTCTTCAAGTCCCTTCCCCATGCAAAGACAGACAGGCGCTGTGAAAGTTACATGGGTGAGATACTGCTTCATTCAAATTCTTCATCTTAAACCTGCACAGCAAAGAGGATGTCTTTACCCACCTAGAATTTTAAAAATGTGTTTTAAAAATTTATTTCCTGTGTACATTTAGTCACTGCATTACTGACCGCACCTAGCACATAGTAGGTAGGTGGAGCGTTGTGGGATGACATATATAATGTATGGAACACCCTATGCATTGCTAATTCCTGCTGCCATCTCAGAAAAGAGCTTGAATTATGTGTCGGTGTCAAGCAACAAAAGCCCCCTTGTCACCCAGCTCTTATGTTTAAGGTCTCCAGAAATAGGAAATACCTTCTTGTTTATATCTTGACCTGTGACTGCTGTATCTGAAGTTCAGCTCTAGAAATAAAAAGAAAAAAAAAATCTCTAAACAATTTTATAAAAGACCCTCCCCCAGTGCTGTTTGCTGCCACCCTCTTTTTTTCCTTGGCTTCCTTCTTTCAGCATGACATCCTCTCAAACGCTACCTGACAGACTGCTGCAATCACCCTGTGAATGTAAGTAATTTCCTTATTGACAGCCTCCCATTCTCTCTGACATCTGCCAGCACTCCCTGACACTTGAATAAGCATTAAGACATTAACAGTCTGGCACAGGTTTAAGGGCTGGAATAGTAATGCTTGGCAGGCCTGCTGCACAAAGCCACATGCAAAGAGACCCCCACTCATTCAACTCTGCCGTCCTTCTGGTTGGAAAATGTGGCAGAGCCCACAGTAAATGCCGATTATTCGCTCGACTGCTCTGGCATTTCGGTGTCTCCTTAGACAGGCCAGATCATACATTAAAGGAAAAGAAAGGGAAAACACGAAAACGCCTGCTTGTGAGGCAGCATGAAAAGGGACTGTTAATAAAAAGGCAGGTCTTTCTTTGCTCAGTGAGATGAGTTAATATATTATTTATTGATTTATTTTTTGAGATGAAGTCTTGCTCTGTTGCCCAGGCTGGGGTGCAGTGGCACAATCTTGGCTCACTGCAACCTCCACCTCTCAGGTTCAAGCAATTCTCCTGCATCAGCCTCCCGAGTAGCTGGGATTACAGGCACCTGCCAACACATTTGGCTAATTTTTGTATTTTTAGTAGAAATGGGGTTTCACCATGTTGGCCAGGCTGGCCTTGAACTTCTGACCTCTAGCAATCTGCCCACCTCGGCCTCCCAAAGTGCTAGGATTACAGTCATGAGCCACTATGCCCCGCCAATATGTTAAAGGGATTGACTTTGAATAGAAGTAAAGTTAAGCTCCCCTAACATCACAGAACAATTTGCATCATACTTTCTTCTGAGAATATCAGATTCTTTCCAAATACTGGACAGCAAATGTCATCTTTTTGAAGAAAGTCTTTCAGAAATGAATTTCTGAAAGCCAGTTTGTGGATCTACATACAGAAAATTATTAGGAAAGAACACCATAGTACTCTTTGTGGCTAGAATCTGTTCACTGAGCAATGGCAAAGTTATTAACATGCTTGACATAAACAAGGGAGTCAGAGACTTGCTACCATTCTGTTTTAAGTAGAGCTTGTTTTGGATCAGAAACCTGTAATCTACACAGGTAATGCTGAAGTTAACATCAAAATAAGAGGGACAGAGCTGTTCCTGTGAATGTCACACTTTTTCTTGAGTGAAAAATGAGTCACTATGACTGCACTTGGGAAACCAAAGAAGAATTGAAATAGGTATAACAGAAGTTCAAGGTAGTCTGATGAAAGGGTCAGGAAAGATGTTTCCATTGGGCACATTCTGTGGCTCATGAATCTCCCGACATCTTCTGGGGTGAGAGCCCACATCTTTCTCACTAGACACTGAGGACAGGGAGGTGTCACAGTGAATGGTTGCTAAATGCACAGTGATGCCTTCTGCTGATTGTCTTCATCTCCCTGTTGATTGGTTTGAACCTGGGGTCGTTATCTCTGCTTTGCAAATGAAGGAGAAAAAGAAGCTCAAAAAGGACAAGAAACTTTCCCCAAATCAAACAGGTAGTAAGTGGTAAAGGCCTAAAATGAACCCAGGTGTTGACTCCTGGGTTGGTGTGTTTCAGTCATGTTAAACTCCCAGCCCCAGAAAGCTTGGTGAATAGTACAAGATACCTGTCCAGGGCCAAAAGAGCTGTCTATGACCTCGTTTGTGCTGACTGATAAGTATCTGAGCAGAAGCAGCAAAAATCTGTCCTAATCCACCAAAAGAGGCTGCTGAGATGGGCAGGGTGGCCCCCTTCAGACTGAACTCATGCAGGAGAATCAGGGCCAGCCAAGTGCTGGGTGTGGGATGTGTTTGAAGATGGGTGGGCAGAGAGAGTTGGAGTTCTTAAACTAAATTAAGTGCCTCTTCTGAATTGGCTCCAAACCTTGAATGTTTTAAGAGTATGGGCTTTGGAGTCAGGGGGACCTGAGTTCTGCACCTCACTAGCCTTAGGCTGGGCTAAGTTTAGTTAATTAAATCTCATTCTCTTCATTTGTAAAATAGTAATGACAACCATATCTTCCTCATAGGCTTGTTGTGGGGACAAACTGAGATGAGGCTTGTCAAATGTTCAGCACAGAAAATGCTCAACATCTCTCTCTGGTTGTCCTGCAGTTACTCCAAATGCATGTCCCAAGGCAGTTCATCTTCCATGTAACCATAATAATCACAATAAAAAGCTACTGGGAGCTGTCTGTGTTCTGTGCATTACACTTATCTATTTAATCCTACAGTTAGGAATTATTTTTCACTTTTACAGATGGGGTAACTGAAGCTCAGAGAGATTAACCAACCTGCTCAAAATTTCACAGCTTTTAAATGTCAGACCAGAGTTTGAAATTAGGGTCATCTGATGACAAAGCCCACTCTGGGCTAAACCACTTTGCCCTTACCAGAGACGAGGCTGCAAATCACTGGAACTTTGATTTTCTTTTTACCCTTGGTTTCACATTCACACAATGAGGGATTCTTCCCCTGCTGTTCTATCTCATGGGGATCTTTTACATCTTGTCCAACCTTTGCATTCCCTCTCCCTACCCTGCTTCAGGACCAGTTTTGCATCTGCTGGAAACCATGAACCCTTTCTGAATGGCCCTTCTTCCACCCAAGTCCCTTTCTAGTTCACCTCCACCTACCACGGTGCTGCCTGATTAACCCCCAAAGCCTAGCTTTCATCATGTCCCTGCAGAAAACCTTCAATGACACCCCACTGTCTGCAGAAGAAAAATGATACTAGTTAGCCTGGTAATCAAGGTCTGCTTCCTCCACAAATGCACAGTTTAGCTTTTCAGTTCTCACTACTTCTCTGCCATACTTGGTAGAATGCAGATCCCATGACAACAGAAATGTGTACCCTTTCTTCACTGCTACACCCCAACACCTAGAATAAGGCCTTGTTTATAGGAAGTGCTCATTAAATATTTGTCAAAGTATGAACTGAATGATTTTTCGCAGGCAAAATTATTGTATTTTCTTCCCACTGTGTTTTACTGTGAAGACATTGAAAGACATGGAATCCGCTGTCTTTTTTTGAAGCTGCTGGTATATTTATTCTAGAAATGAAGAAAAGCCAAAACAAGATTTTTAAAATTTGGTATATTTTCAAAGATAACATTTATCAAATTAATGCTTTTAGTGTCTACAAAACACAATGTAACATAATTGTGCTATTCAAAGATAATTACAGGGTCTGTAAAAATATTCATTCCTAGTCAGCACAGGCAGTGTGATCCAGTACTGGAACAGTTTAAAATAGGGCGATGGAGGACTTCTTTAGCATTGCCAGTGAATGCATTACTGAGTCCTGAGTCCCACATAAACTCTTCTGTGGGCCTTCCTGAATGTGTGGCCTGAAACTAATGGCTCTGTGGCCCACCACGTGTCCTTATGCCCTATCTTCACGCATTCCTTTCCTTTCCTTCCATCTGCCCATTTTCATACTCCATCTATCCTTCAAAGACTAAACCAAATATCTCTCTCCCATCTTATTCTAGGTCTATTTTACCAGAATAATTCTCTTATTCTTCTGGCTTTCCCACGGCAATTTAATTGTAGGTTCATATGTGTTTATGACTTATTCTTTTAGTTATATATATCTTCACTAGGTACATGGGAACAGAACCCATCATCTATTTCTGATGTATCTTTGTACCCACTCTCTGCCTACTGCTTTGTATCACGTCATGTCCACAGATGCTCAATATATATTTTTAAATAAATAAATGAATATGGCAATGCAGGTAAAAATAACAGATGGCTGAAGTCTCAGCATTAGGCATTTGGCTGACTTTACCAGTTGGTGGAGGGAGTCGGGGAGAAGGGTACAGTGTCTGACAGAGGGTTAGCAGACGAAAGGCAGCAAATCATGAAAAGCAGCATGGCCTATTGATTGAGGGTCAGGATTGAGGCCTGGGCTCAGATACTAGCTTTGTCTCTCATTTGTTGTATAAGCTTTAGATATCAGATGATATTTTTACCTATCTAATTGGTTTTGTTGTGATGTTATGAAGATCAGATGAGCTAATAAATGTTAAGTGGTGAGTCCCATCATGGTAGATTGCAATATTGTTTCAAACATTTTGCTACTTGTCATGTTAAAACACACACACACACACACACACACACACACACACACACACACACATCTGTTTTAGCTGCTGTTCTGGCTGCTATAGCAAATTTCCATAGACTGGATGGCTTAAACAACAAATATTCATTTTTTAAAGTTCTGGAAGCTGGAAGTCTGAGATCATGATGCCAGCATACTTGGGATCTGATGAGGGCCCTCTTCTGGGTTGCATACTGCTGACTTCTCCTTGTATCCCCATATGGCAAAGAGGATGAGAGAGATTTCTTGGGTCTCTTTAATAAGAGCACTGATCCCATTGATGAAGCCCCACCCCCATGACCTGATCACTTCCCAAAGGTACCACCTTCTAATACTATCATATTAGGGGTTAGGCTTTCAACATATGAGTTCTAGGAGAACAGAAATATTTAGTCTGCTGCATTATCCCTGGCAACTGTCATGTGACTTGCTGTGTTCCTTTCATTGACACAGGCTTGGCCATGTGACTTGCCGTGACCAGTGGCATTTGGGTGGAAATGACATATGCCCTGACTGAGAAAAGGCTTTCTGGGCCATTGTGCCCTTTTCTCTCTGCCACAGAATGAGGTATCTCAAACAGGGTCTTCTCATTCACCCTGATCCTTCATTGAAGAAGCCATTTGGAGAAGTCTCACCCATCACAACCACCTACAACCACTGTTATTGTAAACCACTAAGATTTGGGGGTATGGTTATAACACAGCCTGGCGAAAGCTGACTAACAGCCCAATGTAAAGAAGTACTCAATCCATGCAAAGCCCTTAGGACAGCACCTGGAACATGATGAGGGCTCAACAATGATTATCATGGTAAATGCACTGACCTGAATTTACCATGGTAAATTCATTTGGCCTGAAGCACTTCCTATAATTTTGACATACTTCCTAATTTGCACTTGCTTGTCTTAAATTAAAAGCCTTATCCTTGGAGTCTTCCAAATACTCTGTCACAGACAATCATCTGACTAGCAGTTGGAAGGCGTGGGTTCCTGTTCTGACTCTGCCCTGTGACAGTGCTCACGGGACATGTTCTTTCTGGGACTCTGTTTCCTCATAGATGATTGTCAAAGTTCCTTCTAGTTCAAGAAGTTTCTGAATCTAGAGACAAGCGGCTGTTAGAACCGTCCACATCAGAAAACGTGTTAGTTCTACCAGTCACAAAGTTGGGCAATTTGTGCACCTTAGCTTCTCCATCCTTTTCTCTCTTCAGAGGTTTGCACATTAGGCTTTAGCCATTGCCAGTTTGCAAGTCAGTGGCATTTTTATAGGCTCCTGCAGCAGGACAGTGTTTTGTTTTGTTTTGTTTTTTTTTTTTTTCATTAAGTTGGGGAACAAAATTCTTAGCCAGAGGAAAAAGGTGGTTTCTTAGAAAAGGGAAATTCATGTTTTACAGTAGTTATGAAAAAAATCTTTGGCTAACCAAGTATTCTCTACCTTAAAAGTACTGAAAATAAAATTTTAAAAACAGGATACAATCAGAGAAGAAAGCAAGGCTGTCATGGTGAGCAGAGCTCTGGCCTGAGAACCAAAGCCTTGGGTGCGAGCCTCTTTCTGCGGTTGGTTGGCCAGGTGACCTTGGGTAATCACTCATTTCTCCCTACATGTAATAATAAAGGATCTCCAGACTCCTGCCAAGTACTAGGTAATATTTCATCACTATGACTCCATCAGAGTTAATTGACAGGGTTGTTTTTTACAGGCATTAAGTGGCAGTTCTCTTAATTTGCAGAGTAGGGAAAATATAATAAAGAGGGAAATGTTTACAGGGGAAGCCCAGCCCACACTAATCTTCTGAATTGGTAATAAATTTTGATCCTAAAGGAGGAATAAAATAAAGAACTAGATTTATATTCATTTAACAAACAAGCATTATATGATTTATCAGAAGAACAGGTAGTCTAGTATCTTTTCCTGCCCATCCTTGAGGGATTTTCTACTTCAACTAAAGAGAGCTGATGTCTGCCATATTTCTCCCAGCTCCATTGCAATGTATCCAAAGCATGGCTGAGATCAGCCAGAGGTCTGCCAAATAGAGTATGGGTACCAAAGCTGGCCCATGGATTGATGTATTATTGGTTTCAAAACCAGGTCCTCCTCCCTTCCCAGAACCTTGGGATGGCAGGTTCCTGCTGTTCCCAAGTCTCTGGCTTCAGTAGAATTGACAAAGAGTCCAGATTTCAGGCCCCTTCTTTTCCTAGATTTCCACCATCATGCCTCCTCAGCCTGGCCCACTCTTGCATGTGAGCAGAGGTGGCTCCAAGATTGGCTATGGTAAATATACAATCTAAATAAAAACATATGCTTCAGGACAAGTTCCTAGGGAGCCCCGGCCCTACTTTAAGAACATATTATCTTTCCCACAATTCTATGACTGTCAGAACTTTGTGGAAGCCCAGCCCCAGCCTCAGAAGGGCATGCCAGAAGAATGGGTCACAAAGGTGCCCTGTTTGAATCTCCCTGTGGGAGGGCCTGTTGTGTGGGACCTAGCTGATTGATAGTCTCCAGCTGTTGTACCTTGGATTGACTGCAGCGTTGACTTCCAGGCCACACTTCCCCAGGCTGCCCCAGTCAATGACTGGGTACAGTGGTGGGTGCTAGAGCTGGGCCACTCCTGCCTAAAGGGGGATTCCTCAAATGGGCATTTTTTTGTTCAGGGACTCTCCATCTGGCCACAACTCCCAGAACTGCACTTTGGCCTGAAGCACTTCCTACTCAATCCTTTCTTGTTTCTCCTTTCATAGGTCTCAGAGCTGCATCATAGGCTGCAGGCTTCCTCCACCTCCTCCAGTTCCCTCCACTTTACCCTTTATCTTATCTATCTTACTAGGTTTCTTTCCTTAGTAAACCTCTTGCACATCTAATTCCAGTTGGCACCTGTCTCTTAGAGAAGCAGGGTATGATATTTTTCAAAGTCTGTATGCCTGGCCCATTGTATTATCGAGGGTTCAGAGAAATATAAGCAATATGATATATCTATATATGTAGATATAGCCTATAGATATATTCACATATCTATATATGTAGATATGTAGAGATAGCCTATCAGTCTACAGGATATATATATATATATATATACACACACACACACACCGACATATATATAGAGACACCACACACACACACACGCACACAAAATAAGGAATTGGCTCATGCAATCATAGAAGGTGAAAACTCCCTAGATCTGCTTTCAGTAAGCTGGAGACCCAGGAGGGCCAATGTATAATTCCAGTCCAAAAGCCACCAGGCTCAAGACCCAAAAGGAGCTTGTGTTTCAGTCTAATTCTGAAAGTCAGAATAGGCTAATGTTCCAGCTCAAGGCAGTCAGGTGGGAGGAGTTCCCTCTCACTCCTGGGAGGGTCGGCTTTTTGTTATAGTCAAGCCTTCAACTGATTGAATGAGGCCCACCCACATCAGGGATGACAATCTGATTCCCTCAGTCTATCAATCAGTTTAAATGTTAATCTCATCCCCAGAACATTCACATCCAGAATAGTGTTTGGCCAGATATCTGGGAACCCCAGGCCCCATTCAAGGTAATGAATACAATTAATCATCACACTCACATAGTGCAACAGTTAATCGGTTAAATCACTTTTGTTGAAGTCATGCATACCAGTCAGGTTCTCATACTGCAAGATGCATTTATGTTTATATCTGTCTCTAAAAAGTCTATGAATGCCTTGAAGGTGGAAATCATGTCTTATTCATTTTTAGATCCTAAATACATAGGAGTTCAATAACTTACACTTATGGAGTTCCTACTGTATGCACAAGGTGCTAGGAGTATGGCAACAAATGAAACAAGCTAGGTTCTTGTCCTCAGAGACCTTACATTTAGGTAACAGAGATAAATATAAAACAATTGAGCATACAATATAATGGACTGCTGATAAGCGTGACAAGAGGAGAATAAAGCCTGGCAAGGGGAGAGAGAAGAATAGAGAAGTATCATTTTACATAGGTGTTCACAGAAGGCTTGAATGAATAACTGAATAGATGACAGAATTTATGAATGAAGGTACGGGAAAGTTGTGCACGTGTGTAAGCAGAATCTGGAGGCACAAAGAACAGAAGAAAGGCATCCTCCTCATATCAGGGAATCAGCTCAACTAAATTGTTATTTCTCCCAGCTGTGGCTTTATAGTGTTCTTTGCCTTCCTCACTCCTATTTTCATAACTTCTTTCACTTTTTAACAGAGTGGGTATAGAGTGCCTTTTAAAAGGGATTTCTTTACTGAAGTAAGTTTTAAGTCAATGTTATTGCTACATTGACCTTCTTCAACATGAGGGCTTAGGACCAGTTTCCACTTCTGAAGAAATTCCTCTAAAAGTAGTACTCTGGAGACACTTCAGTAAATGAAGATAGACTTGGCAAAGAAATTCCAAGCCTACAGGCAGATAATTAAGAGAGATTTTCAAAGCCAAGGGGGAAATCAAAGACCATTATGTATGTATGGTTCGTACTAAACCACTTTTATTACAAATTGAGCTCCATACAGCTGTGCAGCAGTTGAAGAGGAGACTAAACAGCCAGCGAAGGAATGACAGCCATGTGAATGCCAACTTTCTAGTAGCCTACAGAAGCCACACATGTTAGGTTTCATGGCTTGTCATGCATAATTTCAAAAACCAAAGTAGGTGATGTTATTACAAGTCTAGGAAGAAAATGATGATGTAGCAAGTGAGGGGGAAAAAAATCGAAATATTCCCTTCCCTCTTAGACCTCCCTATTCAATTCCTTACTCTCAACAGGGATGTGGTAAAAGGAGTAACATTTTGTGTAGAGTGATCTGAAGTGTTTGAGAGGTTTAGTGGAAGAGTCTGGGCTTTGGAGCCAGACAACAGAAATACAATTTATTTCTGCCACTTATGAGCTGTACAGCCTCAGGCAAGTTATTGAGTCTCTCAAGCTCCACTTCTCTTGTCTGTAAAATAGCTACTGGAGTTGTCATGATGATCACATGAGACAGGGCAAGAAAAGTACCTGGCACATGATAGGTGCTCAATGAACAATTTGTTTTCCTGGGAAGCAAGTTACTTAAGAAACTCAAATGAGCATTCCTTACAGTTTCTCATCAAGAATAGGGATTACAAAATCAAGTGTCTTTGGTAAGTCTATGGTAGAATTTGTGATTTGTATTGGGAGGGAACAGCTGTGGCAAACTGGAGGGCCGCATCTATCCAAAGAGGGCAACTAAAGGATTTATGCTTATAAAAGGGGGTCCTGTCTTTCCTAAAGGTGGCTGCTGGAAGCCTTGCCTCATATAGAGGGGACAGTTGCTGCTAGCTCCTCCTGGGAACAGTACAGACCCCATATTGGGAGATTTTCTAAAATGCAATTTTAAAAAATTTAAAAACAAAAGAAAATGTGGTATCTAAACACCGTGGAATACTATGCAGCCATAAAAAAGATCAATCCCATTTTTAGAGGTCTTTTGACAACCCTAGGGACCATTCTCTTGGAGCAAGTTGTGTTTGCCTTTGGGAAGTTGGCCAGCTTCCTACTTTCTTCCTGTTATGAATATTTCCAGGCGTTTGGACGAGCCTCTTAACATCAAGGGAGAGAGATGCTTGAGCTTGAGTGATGTTTACATGATTTAAAGGCCTGTGGACACTCCCTTGACCTTTTCTTTCACAGCTAAATGTAAAGAGCCATTTTCTTCAGCACCTCCAGTTTAGTGTCCCCAGCCACACACACACACAGAGAGAGAGACAGAGAGAGAGAGCGAGCGTGGGTGAGTGAGAGAGAGAGAGAGAGTGAGCACGCGTGCGGGTGAGAGAGAGAGACCCCTCCCGCTCCCAGCAACTCCGTCCTACTCTGGGCCTACTGAATGAAAAACTTCGGAGTGGGTGTCTAACAGTTCCTTGTTCACCTGGAGAGCTTATTCAAACACAAATTCCCAGCCGCCACCCAGAGTCCCATTCCGTAATTCTGCAACAGGACTGAGAATGTCATTTGTGTCAAACTCTCAGCTGGCGCTGGCGCTGCTGTTTCAGCCAGTTGCTGTGGAGTACCTGGCTCCCTGCCGACCTCCAGGACACAGGCGTCTCCTATAAGCTAACTGGGGAACATGCGCCACTGCAGGAGAGAGGGCAAGGGAGAAGGTGTAGAGGAAAGGGAGGAGGAGATGGGGAAGACATTCTGGCATCCACGCAGAGCTATTTCCCTCAGGTAACGCAATGTCCGGGAACCCTGGTGTGCTTCATCAGAGCCCCTGTTCTTTCTTTTTTCCTTCCTTCCTTCCCTTTCCTTCTTTCCTTTCGTTCCTTCCTATTTCTTTTTTCTCTCTCTCAGCTCTTTCCCTCCCTCCCTCATTTCTCTCAGCTCTCTTCCCTCCCTCCCTCTCCCTCTTTTTCTTTCTCTCAGCACTTTTTACTCCCTCCCTTCTACCCTCCCCTCTCCCTCTCTCTTTTTCTTTCTCTCAGCTCTTTTCCCTCCCTCCCTCCTTCCCTCTTTCTTTCTTTCTTTCCTTTCTTTCTTCTCACTTCTCTGTGGCCCAGGCTGGAGTGCAGTGGTGTGACCATAGGTCACCGCAGCCTCAAGCTCTTGGGCTCAAGTGATCCTTCTGCCTCAACCTCCCAAGTAGCCGGGACTATAGGCATGCACCATGACACCCGGCTATTTTTTTCATTATTTTTTATAGAGATGGGATATTCCTATGTTGTCCAAGCTGGTCTCAAACTCCTGGCCTCAAGTCATCCTCCTGCCTTGACCTCCCAAAGTGCTGCAATTACAGGCTAATGCTTTTTCTTATTTCCATTTATTTGTTTCTGGCTCATATTAATATCCGCTAATTCATGGTCATTGATTGAGACCTGTACAGGGTTTCTCATGGCCTTATAAAAATGAGAGTGCAGTACCTGGGGCAACAGAAGGATTGAGAGAATGAAACCGCTAGACCCACAGTCAGCCCGTTGGGCCGTAGTGTCGGGAGAGTTTGTTGCCTCCCTCTCTCCACACCAGTGCTGCCCGCAGTCCCCACTTCTCCAACTTCAGCAGCATCCAAGATCTCACAGAGGGCTTCTTCAACACAGATGGGGGCCCCACTCCCACAGCCTCTGATTCAGCAGGTCTGAGGTGAGGGCTGGCCGAGAATCTGCATTTATTTTTTTGAGACACTCTGTTGCCCAGGCTGGAGTGCAGTAGCACGATCTCAGCTCACTGCAACCTCCGCCTCCTGGGTTCAAGTGATTCTCCTGCCTCAGCCTGTTGAGCGGCTGAAGTTACAGGTGTATGCCACTATACTTGGCTGATTTTTGTATTTTTATGGATACAGGGTTTCACCATGTCAGCCAGGCTGATCTCAAACTCTTGATCTCAGGTGCTCTGCCCGCCCCAGCCTCCCAAAGTGCTGGGATTACAGGCAAAAGAGCCACTGAATGCAGACAAGAATCTGCATTTTCTAAAATCTCCTGAGTGGCCAAACATGTTGGCTCATGCCTCTAATCCCAGCACTTTGGGAGGCAGAGGCAGGAGATGACTTGAGCCCAGGAGTTAGAGATCATCCCGGGCAACATAGCGAGACCCCGTCTCTACAAAGATGAAAATTTTTAAAATTAGCCAGGCACAGTGGTACACACTTGTAGTTCCAGCTACTCAGGAGGCTCAAATAGAAGGATAGCTTGAGCCCAGGAGGTTAAGGCTGCAGTGAGCTACAGTTGCACCACTGTACTCCAGCCTGGGAGTCAGAGCAAGACCCTCTCAAAAAGCTCTCAGTAGGATGCTGTTTGTCCAATGACCTCACTCCAGAACCACTGTGTGTGTGTCTGAAATAATTCAAGAAGTCACTTACAGTGATTTGAGCAGCAAAACCCAAGAACACACCCAGGAAAGGTAAGGTGCACCCAGCTGACCACAGAGGCGTAGGGAACCATCCAAATGTCCACTCTGTTCGTATCAGCTGCAGAAATGGGTATAGCAATCACAGGATCACACCTTTGACAAAGCTCCCCCTGGAATGTCCCGTATGTCCCAGCTCTGAACGTCACTCTGTCTCTATTCTATCAGGATAAAGTTATGCCTTACTCTGAACATCACATCCATCGCGGTTCTCGTTATAGAAGATTTCTCATTTCATACCTTTCACCAGAAGGTGTACTGTATTATCCAGTCTTCATTCTCCATGGCAGCGGTCCCATAGGTGCCTGTCAACTTGATTTGACCAGTCTCATCCTTTAGGACTCGCTGCTGGCCTGTTGAGGAAGAGTTGTAACCTATCTCACTGTCTCCTTTCTCTCCTCTCTGTTCTCCCAACCCCTCTTCCCTCCTCCCACCACCAGTGCATTCCCAGAAGCAGAACAGACAGACCTGCGTCCGGAAGAGCCTCATATGCGCCTTTGCTATGGCCTTCATCATCAGTGTCATGCTGATTGCAGCCAACCAGATTCTCCGGAGCGGCATGGAGTAGCAGCCTCCCACCAGCCACACCGCGTTGCAGCTCACCGCGCATGTGCATGCCCTGCGGGCAGACTCTTCCTCCACACAGCAGACACGGACCCACGGACTATGGATGGATGCGGACGATGGTACCGTTCCGTAAAGAACCCAAGATCGAGTGCGACTGGGGTTGCACTTCAGCTTCATCTCCTTGGCAGGGACACCAAAGGGCTGTCTTCAGTGCTTTAATGGTTTTGTTTTCTAATGCAATAAATAGCCAGGATTTCTGAATTATTGCTTCAACCGTCAGTCATCACTCTAGAGAAACACTTCATCTTCATCTCGGAATTCCAGCGGCCATCCAGGTACGATGATGAGAGAGCGAGAGAGAGGCATGAACACAGTCGCCTCCACTCCCCATTCTTTCAACCCAAGGTCCAACAGGAGACTCTGCTGAGGTCCACCCTCAGTTCCAAGAGGCTGACTTCTGGGTTGCCACAGAAGAGGGGGCTTTCCATCTCATCTGGCTTCCTTCCTCCACCCAGTGGAGACCCCCCCAAGGCATTAGGGGAAAGCCATTAAATGGGGTGCAGCCCCTGGCCGTCTTCAGCTGCACCCCTCCCCACTGCTTCCGTTCTTACTGCCTTTTCTAGAGGACTCCCATTGGTAGAGCTGGGGTGCTCTGTTTCCGTCAGCACTTGGCTTTCTGTTCCTAGAGCCCGTCCCGCACCAGCATTTTGGAACCTGCAGAGAGAGCCTGTCTCCCAGCTTTGCCGCCTGTGCTGCCATTAGAGAAAAAAGAAGCGTAATTGTGGGCATCTCTATAACATAGACAGACATATATATTTGGCTTCTTCGTGTGTGACGTCATTGTTCCCTAATCGCTTAAACCTACTATAAGCTTGTCCTCCCTCCCACACTTATCCCTGCTGCTTTGGGGTAGGGGTGAGGCAGGTTGGGGGAGGAGGGGACTGAGACTGGTGGTGAGGTTTTGACACCCACACCCAGCCATCCGGAGTCATGGAGACCCACCACGCCTCTATGCCGGATGACCTTTGTAAGTTAAGGTCCTTGTGCATCTTACCTTTTCCTCACCTTGGAGTTTGCTTTGTTAGTCTTCCCCAGCTAAAAAGAGAAATGCAATCCAAAATGGAGAGATGGGGAGAT
>CAUYOR010060503.1:0-13236 GCA_963573925.1 Callimico goeldii
CCACCATGCCCAGCTAATTTTTTGTATTTTTAGTAGAGACGAGGTTTCACCATGTTGACCAGGATGGTCTCGATCTCTTGACCTCGTGATCCACCCGCCTCGGCCTCCCAAAGTGCTGGGATTACAGGCTTGAGCCACCGCGCCCAGCCCAAAATTGTATTTTCTAAAATCTAAAGCTATCATAAACTCATTAAACTAAGTGCAATGAATTTAGTAATAAAGAGAATTTTTTTAAAATTTTCAATATTTATCTTAAGATTGTAAAATATAAATTATAGACAGACGCAATTTACATTCAAATGTTTTTGCCAGTATTTTCCTCACCCGGCAATCCTAAAGCTGATGCGTGAGGTGATTTGAGTGCCGTTTTAAAGTATGGTCCAAAGCTAAACATTCGTCTGATTTTCCAGTTTAATCGAAATAACAATTTTATATCATTTATATTTTTATGTCTACCCAGTTTTTATTTGCTGAATCTTGGAAATGCGCTTTAATGATGGATTACTCTAAGAGGGTAAATTTGGATGTAACTAGACAAAAATAAGATAGTAAATGTAAACATGCTTTATTTGTTCACATTGGAAACTTTCCAGGATAGATAATGTAATGGGAGGGGCATCCCGAAGATGCTCCCAGCTCCCTCCCGGTTCTGAAGAGGATTTTGTACTCTCTTACCCTGAAGAGTGGGGAAAGGGGTCTCAGAGGTATGGTGAGTTTGCAATTCGAATAAATATCATGGACCCAAAGAGTTTTGTGGAAAAAAAATTTATTAGACAGAGAGAGAGAGAGAAAGACAGCTCCCACACTGCCATGGGAGGGGACCCAGAGAAGGAATCTGTATGGATAAGGAGTAGCAGAATATTTAATACTTGAGTTACTCCCTCCTCATTCATGTTCTCATCCAACCAGAAGAGTTCTTTCAAATTTCTTCTGGAGTGATTGATCTTTGACTCTGATCCCGGTTTGGCTGCTTGGTCCACAATTCTGAGCTACAGAGCCCCCTCTTCCCAGAGCTTATGGTGGGCTTTTTGGACAAAGGAGCCCACCTGGATTTCTCTATCTAGCCCATGTGTGGGAAACCCAGACAAAGAACTTTATGTTCCCAGATGGAGGCATGGACCCGGGAAACTTCTGCCTTTGAAACCATGTCCCTCGGGGACCCAAGGACGAGTCCCTACGTCCCCTCTCTGAACAGGAAAGTCCAATTGCTGTTGAGATATGAGCGTCGATCGCCCTTTAACTACCTCCTGCTGAACTGGAGCATGGAAGGGGCCCTGCAATTGAGGTTTCCTCCAGAAGGGAGTCTTCCAGGGGTGCAGGTTGATCCAGAGGTCCATTAAAGAAGTTACGGGGCAAAGGTATTCGGGGTTCCATTTGCAGGACCATTTGTAGCTTCACGGCCTCAATTCTAGAAGAAAAGAACTTGACAAGAAGGTTAGAGATGAGAGGCCTGAGGGCCAGCAATTAATTATACAATGGTTACAAACAGGCCTAGGAGAGGATAGAGCCAGGACAGCCAGTTGTTAAACAAGCTCCATGTTTCTGTTTTTTTTTTTTTGAAGGTCTTTAACCCTGCATTTGATTTGGTCCCTGAGCTCTTTAACTTTGAGATAATAGCAACTGGTTGACAAAGTAGCAACATTCTTTTCCTAAAGAGACAGGTTCGCTGTTAGCAGATACAGGGCCCTTCTGTTTTGAAGAGCCATGGCAGCTAAAGAGTTAAGTGCTTCTGCAGAGAGAATTCGCAACCTTTTCCATGTTATCTTTTAACTCCTGAGATACTGTAAAACTGAGTAGAGGTAGTAATTCCTCCAATACCAGTACCAAGTCCTCCTATTATTCTGCTCCCCCTCCAACTATAAAAGGAATAATTGGAGTTCAAGCATGGCATGGCCTTGGCAACAGAAGACTCTGCACCTGAGAGCCAGTGTAAGTTGTCATGGGGGGCTCTAGGAAGGGGAGGAGGAGAGCTATTAGGCCAATTTTTAGGGGCAGCCGCATAGAGTCCAGTTGCAGACAGTAAAGAGTGATAGCCCTGTGAACGCCAGAATGTAAGTTAGACTTTCGAGTAGGTTCTTTCCTTGGGATCTTGTCAGAAGAGGAAATGCAGATCCTCTAAAGGATCGCAGGTGTATGAAGGGTCATCTCCTGGAACTTCGGCCTGCAGAGTGGAGGGCCTATCTATGATTGTTTTCAGAAGGTGTCCAAGGCTTCAGCCGAGTGTGATGAATCCATGAGTCAATTCCTACCATGTTAATTGCCATTGGGGAAGACAGAATAAGCAAAAAAGGTCCTTCCCAAGATGGGTCTATAGACGGAGAATCTGAGGGGAGAGACTTAACAAGCAGGAAGTCTCCAGGGCAGAACAACTGTTTCCCTTTTTCCCTGGAGTGTCTTTCAGGTAAGTTCCTAAGAGCCTGTAGGTACTTAGCCAAGGAGGTTATCTCTTTTATTAGATCTGCTGTTTCCTTGTCTGATATAAGATCATTAGTAAGAAATGGTTGCCCATAAAGCATCCCCCAGGGGCTGAGTCCTATTGTCTGAGGAGAGTTCTGAGCCCTTAAGAGTGCTGTTGGTAATAGAGAAGGCCACAGGGAGGTGTCTCTTAAGACTTCCGTCCATCTTTTCCACTTTCCCTGAGGTCAGAGGCCTCCAAGGACAGTGGGGATGGTATTGTATTCCTAGCACCTTGGAAATTCCTTGCGTTAATGCAGCTTTGGGGGCAGGGCTGCTATAGCCTTGAAGACAGCGAGGGAGTCTGAATCTAGGGATTGTTTCATTGATCAGGACTTTCATTATCTCTTGGGCTTTTTCTGTCCTGCAGGGGAAACCCTCAACCCAGTTTGTGTAGATATCTACACATACTAACAGATATTGATACCTCTGAGATTTAGGCATATGGGTAAAGTTCATTTTTCAGTCCTCACCTGGGTAATGACTGGTTCACTATTCCCAGGAGGAATTTTGTGATGTGCCAAAGGATTATTTTTCTGGCATATTTTACATCCTTCATCTATTTGTTGGACAACTTTGAAGAGACCTTTTTCTGTAAATATAAATTTGGCCATTCGATATATATTCTCTATACCTATATGGGAGGTTTGATGTAGGGTTTTAAGTACTTTCCATCTGCTGGCAGCAGGTAGGAGTAATTTCCCTCCTCAGTAACTAATCCTGCAGCACAAGTATTATGTCCCTGGGAGATTGCCCACTCTACCTCTTCTGGTGAGTGTTGAGGTCTCGTTCCCTGGAGAGGGCTTTCCCATATTAAGGTCCTTCTATAAATTCTTGTCTAGCTGCCGTTTTTGCCGTTTTGCCGATTGCCCTCTGCTTCCTTCTCATCTCCTTTCTGGTGACCCTGGCAGTGTAAGACTGCCACCTCTTTGGGTTCTTGGACAGCTTGTAATAAGTTTAAAATTTCCTTAGGATGTTTAATGGGAGTTCCTGCTGAGGTTAGGAACTCTCTTTCTTTGCATATGGCAGCATGGGCCTGCAGAACCAGGTCAGCATGTTTGGAATCTGTGTATGTGTTTATTCTCTTTCTGTTTCCTAATTTTAGAGCTCGAATGAGGGCTACTAGTTCTGCCAGCTGGGCACCAGTTCCAGGAAAAAGGGAATTACTTTCAAGGGCTGTTTGTTCAGTGACCACTGTGTATCCTGCCTTTCGAACTCCGTTTTTCATAAATGAACTCCCGTCAGTGTATAGGTTAAGGTCAGGATTGGCCAGAGGGGTTTCTAAGAGATCCTCTCAAGCTGCACAGTTCTGGGCTATAACCTCCTGACAGTCATGTTCTCTGTCTGCCCCTTCCTCATGAAGAAAAGTAGCTGGATTGAGGGCTGCACATGTGCACAGCTGAGGTACCGGCCCTTCGATATTTGAGTAGGCGGTTGTCAGACAACCGTAAGCCGCCTTTAGAGGCCAGAATTTCAGCTACATCATGTGAAACCCTTACAGTTAGATCTTTCCCTTGCCCTATTTTAACAGCTTCTGAGACCAGTATAGCCACCGTGGCTATGACCCACAATCAGTGTGGCCATCCTTTTGCTACTGCATCGATTTCTTTACTTAGGTATGCCACTGGTTTTGGCATGGTGCCCCCAGTCTGGGTGAGAACTCCACTGCGACTCCTGACTTTTACATAACACATAGGGAAAAGTCATTCCCTGTGGGAAGGCTGAGAGCCGGAGCCTGCAGTGGTGCCTGCTTAAGGATCTGAAAGGCTGCCTCAGCTATAGGGTCCCATTGCATTAGATGGGTGTTAGCTTTTTGGCTTTCCTTAATCAGAGTGTATTGGGGGTTTGGCTATTTCACCATATCTGGGAATCCACAATAGGCAGAACCTAGTTATTCCTAAGAATCCCTGCAACTGTTTCAAAGTTTTTGGATGGGGGAGGGCCAGTATGGGTTGGAGATGTTCTCCATCAAGTACCCAAGTGACCTTAGACAAGACAAGCCATGGATATTTTACCTTTTGCCTACAAAGTTGGGCTTTTGATTTGGAAACTTTATATCCACAGGTGGCTAGAAAGTTTGGGAGGTCCTGAGTGGCCTGCTGACACTGGGTTTCTGAGTTAGCAGTTAATAGTAAGTCATCATATTTTGAAGAACCAGGGTACCTGGATGTGAAAAATGACTAAGGTCCTGAGCTAGAGCTTGGCCAAATAGGTGGGGGCTGTCCCAAAAGCCCTGGGGTAACACTGTCCAGGTGAGCTGTGAATTCTGGTTCAAAGGGTCTTCAAAGGCAAACAGAAACTGGGAGTCAGGATGTAATGGAACACAGAAAAAGACATCCTTAAGGTCCAGGATAGTAAACCATCGTGCCTCTCCTGGTATTTAAGAGCAAGGTGTGTGGGTTGGGTTCAGCTGGGTATAAAGGGACCACAGCTTCATTTAAAAGCCTGAGATCTTGCACCAGCCTCCATTGTCCATTAGGTTTTTGTACTCCTAAAATGCGAGTATTGCAAAGGCTGTTACAGGACTTCACTAGACCCTGAGGTTTTAAGTTCCTTATAATATCCTGTAGCCCCTTTTTGGCTTCTGGTCCTAGGGGGTACTGTCTTTGGTAAGAAAAAAAAGGGGGGATCCTTTAGCCTTATTCAAATTGGACATGCATTCTTTGCCCATTCAAATTGTTCCTTCATTGCCCAAACATCAGAATTAATCCCTTCTTTAAATAATCGGCAGCAGAGAGGGATTTCCTCCCTGATGATGATTATATATATAATGGTTCCTAGTCTGCCTAACAGGTCCCACCTTACTAAGGGAGGGAGACTTTCTGGCATGATGAGGAAGGCATGGGAGAAGAGCATGTCTCCCCAGTTACAGCTTAGGGGTAGGAGAAATATCAGGAGAACGCTTGTCCTAGGACTCCTCGGACAGTTACAGATTTGGAGGACAACCATCCAGGACAGAAAATTAAAACTGAGAAGGCCGCATGCACCAGTGTCTGGGAGGAAATTGACCTGGACCTCTATGGTTAGCTTTACCCGGGGCTCGGTGAGGGTGATGGCTTGCGCTGTCGCTTGCCCTGGGCACCCTCAGTCCTGCTGTTGGGTCATCTGGTTAGCCGTCTCAGGCCCTGGAAACCTTCATCCCCTGGGACAGTGTGCCTTCCAGTGATCCCCTTGGCACAGTGGGCAAGGATGAGGAGGCGGTCTGTATCTCTCGTAAAGTGTCCCAGCAGGCCATAGTGATAGCAATATCTGCCAGACTGGCGGCTAACCCAAGCCTTTCCCTCTTCTGAGAGCCTTGGGTCTGCTTTCCTGAAGGCCAGGACTAGGGCTGTGGCTTTTCTCTGGATTCTCCTGTTCCCCTCAGCCTGTTCCTCTTGGTCTTTATTATAGAACACTGAGCTTGCTAGATTTTGTAATGATTCTAGAGTCTGTTCTGGTCCCAGGGCCAGCTTCCGGAGCTTCTTCCTAATGTCTGCTGCTGAATCTGTAATAAATTGGTCTTTTAGTATTAGCTGACCTTCGATGGAGTCTGGTGACAGGGGAGCATACTTTCTTTCTTTTTTTTTTTTTTTGAGACGGAGTTTCATGCTTGTTACCCAGGCTGGAGTGCAATGGTGCGATCTCGGCTCACCGCAACCTCCGCCTCCTGGGTTCAGGCAATTCTCCTGCCTCAGCCTCCTGAGTAGCTGGGATTACAGGCCCGCGCCACCGTGCCCAGCTAATTTTTTGTATTTTTAGTAGAGACGGGGTTTCACCATGTTGACCAGGATGGTCCCGATCCATTGACCTCGTGATCCGCCCGCCTCAGCCTCCCAAAGTGCTGGGATTACAGGCGTGAGCCACCGCGCCCGGCCAGGGGAGCATACTTTCTTAAGGCCTCCTGTAACCGCTCTAGGAAGGCTGGTGGATTTTCTTCCTTTCCCTGAGTTATGGTGGCTAACACTGCATAGTTCACAGGCTTTTTCCTAGTTTGCCTTAATTCCTCAAGTATGTGGGGCGATAGGTGCCTATGACTCCAGTCCCCCTGTTCTGAGTCAGGATCCCAGCAAGGGTCCGTGCTACGGACTGCTTGTCTACATGTAGGGAATCTATCCTTCTCCTCTGGCATCATTTGGGCATGTACTTGACTAAGGTACCAGCTGTCCTCAAACTCTTGAGCCACTGCTAGGGCAGCCTCTCTCTCATTGCTGTTTAGAGTCTGACTAAGCAATAACATGATGTGTTTCCAATATAATTCGAAGGACTGACCCAGGCCCTGAAGAACATCTATGTACTTGTCTGGGTCATCTGAAAATTTTCCTAAGTCCACCTTGATTTGCTTTAAGTCAGAAAGTGAAAACGGGGCAGGTACTTCGGTCAGGCCGAATTCTCCTGCTGCTGCCTGTAGGGGGCAGAGTTGGGGCCTCCTAGTAGCCTGAGGTGACTTGGCTGCTGTGGCCTTGCCTGACTGCTCTGGTCAGCATCAGTGGAGGGAAGAGCCACGAGGAGTCCTAAATATGGGGTAGTCCTCAGGAGGGGCCCGTAGGGTATTATGAAAGCTACAATGATAGTAGCTTTTATAATTTCTTGTATATTGACTTTTACGGAGATCTTTATTTCTTTATATTGCTTCAAGTATTCTCTAGTGTCTTTTAATTTCAGCCTGCAGGAGGCTCTTCCCCAATGAATGTAAGTTTTGTTCTTCTTTTTTCCTTTCCAAGGTCGAAGTCATGTATTAGAAGTTTTCACCCAATTTTGGTGAGCTATGCCAGCTTTCAGGAAGGACAATTGTGAGTCAAGTGAAATAGCATTTCTCAGCTGTTAATTTAATGTGGCTATTGTTTGCTTTGTGTTCGTCTGGATGAATCAGTAGTCAGGGTTCTCTAAAGGGGCAGAACTAATAGGTAGGTGAATGCACGAAGGGGAGTTTATTAGAATTGACTCACATGATCACACGGTGAAATCCCATTATAGGCAATCTGCGAGCCGAGGAACAAGGAGGCCAGTCTGAGTTCCAAAACCTCAAAAACTGGGAAGACAATAGTGTCGGCTTCAGTCTCTGGCCAAAGACCTGAGAGCCCCTGGCAAACTACTGATGTAAGTCCAGGCTTTCGGATTGTATATTGTGCTTAAGTCATTGTCTCTGTGGAGGACACTAAGATCTGTGACTTTCCATTCTGCCACCTTGCATAAAAGAGTTTTAGGTCATTATTTCTTCAATTTTTTTTTTCTGTCTTTTTCCATCTCTCCTCTTCTCTGAAACGGCTATTATAAATACGTTGGTACATTCCATGGTGTCTCACAAGTCTCACAGGCTTTTATTTTTCTTAATTCTTCCTTTCTTTCTACTCCTCAAGCCAGATCATCTCAACTGGCCTAGCATCCAGTTCTCATTTTTTTCTTATTACTGCTCAAGTTCGTTGTTGATAGCTGTCAGTGATTTTTTTCACTTCAGTTACCATACATTTCTGCTCTAAGATTTGTGTTCCCATTTTGTAATTCCTATCTTTGTCAATTTTCCTCATTTACCAGACATCATTCTCATTTCATTTAGTTCTTTGTTCATGGTTTTATTTAGCTATCTGAGCTTATTTAAGAAAACTAATTTATTGTTTTTATCTACTACATCCAATATCTGGGTTTTCTCTGAGACGTTTTGTGTTTATTTCCTTTCCTTCTGTGACTAAGCGGCATGTTTTTATTTAATTACATGTCTCATGTATTTCTTAAACCAGACATTTTGAATATTGTTATGTAATAAATCTTGAAGGAAGATTCTCCCCACCCTCAGGGTTTATTGTTGCTGCTTATTATGGTTTGTTTTTTGTTTAGTAACTTTTCTAAATTACCTTTGAGAAGAAGGCATTCACTGTGAGTGGACAAAAAGTCTCTCCTTCTTAGAGTAATGGCTCAGCTAGTGATTTGAAAGAAATGCCCTTAAATTCTTGGAATTTTTTTCCTAATCTCTCCTTGTCATTTCAGATTTTCTCCGTGTTCAGTCACTTCTTCAATGTTTAGTCAGAAAGTTTACAGCTCTGACTTAGCCATCACTTCCTGTTTGCATGTAATATAATTGTCAACCAGCGGTAAAATTTATGATCTTACAAATGCCACCTGAGAAGCCTGTTCATCCATGAAAACTCCAACACAGGCAAAACAAAAGCAAGCCCTTGAGCTTAGCTTTCAGGGAGCCACCAGGCCTATCAAAACACACTATTTCAACACTTTAAGGATAAGGTCCTCTATTGCTTCCTTCACTACCAGCAAGTTTTATGAGATATTTCACAGATATGTTCACAGCCACTAATGTGCTGGGGAATTATTTGATTCTAGCATTTTGAAAAAGGTTATTCAGAAAGTTTTTTTAACCAACAGTTGTTTCATTGGAGGGATAGAGTTTTGGAGTTCCCTACTCTGCCGTTTTCAGTAACAACATACTCCCAATATTTTTTTTTCTGAAAATTTTCATAAAAATTCTATTTTTATAAATTAATAAACATAATTTAAAAACTTCACATTTTATAATAAAAATTATTGAAATAAATAAACATTTTTCCATATTACTTTGAAATTAATTCTGTAAATTATCCCTGGACTCTTGAAAAGAGCATAGGAGTGTATTTATAAATATTCAAATTTTCTTATTTGTGATGTAAACCAAATTCTTTATAGATTTACTATTAGTTTTGTCTGTTTGTTTGTTGGTTGGTGGTTGACACTGTTGATTTTTGAAAGAATGAAAAAATTTATAAATGTTTTAATAGATTTGTTGTTTGTAATGTTTCCATGCATTTTTGAAATATATATTTTCTGTATTTTGAAGCAATTTTATCAGACAGGCAAAGTTAATGATTTTCATATAATTACATTTTAATTTTGACTAGAATTTTTATACAAACTAAATTTATTTCTCTATTTTACTTAATGTATTTTTCCCTTTAAGTTCTACTTTGTATGATATCAATTTTGTCTGAGCACTTTATTTTTATTGTTTGCATTTGCATTTGCCTAAAACATTTTAACACATCCTTTGTATTTTACCATTCTAGGGTCGCTTTATTTGAGATGTATCACTGATTAAAAAAATAATATTTTAAACCAAATTAATGTTTTTTGTCTTTATGTAGACTAGGTGCTTGAAGCATTTGCATACAATTTTACAATGTATATTTTCTCTTCTAGAGTAGTGCTTCCTATATTTTTGCTACATAGCAGGAATCATAGAAAGCATAATTGTCATTGGTCATGCTGTATTGAACGTGCAGTCCATTTCCAGCCAGCGTAAACTTGCTATTCTTTCCTGTCCCCTAAGGATAGAGTGTCTTTATAAGTCAGCATAACTTAACCCATAACACATAAGCTGTTAAGAATAAATAATGTGTCACAGTGTATTCTCACAGTTTGGGAGTTCTGCTAAATTGGCTACTGTTGTTTCATTGCTTAGAATCCATTTACCATTCTTATGGCAGAAGCATCCCTTTGATATTGTGAGAAATACGACTTTTTTCCCACTCTCAGTAAATGTTCGAATGAGATTCTCACATTATTCCCTGGGACTTTAGCATATGACTTAAGCCGAAGCAATCAGGGTAATTATATTACTTTGGTCTTAGTGGTTGTATCAGGATAACATATTAATCCAATCAAAGACAATGGAAGGCAGTGATTTAGTGACTTCTGTAGTAGTCACCAAAAAAATCTTTTTCTGATGGATTTCATGGGTTGAGAGGATAAGAAGTGGGGCTTGTTCAGCCATCTTGCTGTCATCTGTCTGTGTGGCTTCTTGCTGACATGCAGAAGAATAACGGCTGGTATGTGGATCCTAGGGATGTTGTTTTATTTCTCAGTTGAACCATTCCTCAGCCACCCAATTTTATGAGCCAATCAGTTCCCTAGCCAATTTGTAAATAGGCAAACACTTTTTAGTCTTAATCGTGGTTCTTTTGTTTTACTTCTTCTTTTTTGGGGGGGTGGGGGGATGGAGTTTTGCTCTTGTTATCCAGGCTAGAGTGCAATGGCGCGATCTCGGCTCACCGCAACCTCTGCCTCCTGGGTTCAGGCAATTCTCCTGCCTCAGCCTCCCGAGTAGCTGGGATTACAGGCACACGCCACCATGCCCAGCTAATTTTTTATATTTTTAGTAGAGACAGGGTTTCACCATGTTGACCAGGATGGTCTCTATCTCTTGACCTCGTGATCCACCCACCTCGGCCTCCCAAAGTGCTGGGATTACAGGTGTGAGCCACTGCACCCAACCTGGTCATGTTTTTCACTTAAAATTTTTAACAAGTATATTATTAATATCGGAAAATAAATAGAATATATATTTTGTATAAGAAATATAAAATGATTAAATAGAAAAATAAGGCATTCTAAATTCAAAATGAGTGTGTCAATTGGTCATTTTGGGGTTAAGGATTATAATTTTTAAATATTTGTATTACTTTTTGTTACTTTTCTCTAATAAAAACTAGGTATGTAATTGAAAATAGAACAACAAATGGCCTATGTTGTAATACTGAGAATGAAATTGAAAATTTTAGGCTCAATTACCATACTTGATAGTATATTTCCCCACTGTGACTCCCAGCAATCTTGCCTTCTTTAGCCATATCATTCAAAATTTCCAACAGTCACGTGATATGTAACCTTACCCATTCTCACTTTGTACATATCAACATTGGCCATACTTCTAGCTGCTTTCAACCAAACTACCTCTTTCATTTTTTCTCTTATAGTATTTTTTTGTGGTTTACTTGATTGAAATTCTTAAGATTTGAATTACATACCCCACTCTCTCATCACCCAAACACAATACTCCACTAAACTTGCAAACTCCAAGATATTCTGACTTGATTAACTTCTTTGCTTCTCCATCATGACAATTCTAATTTTGAAAAAAAAAAATCATATTTATCCTGGACTGCTCAAGTACCCATAGGACTGGACGATCTTGTTTTACTATTATTCCACAGATGTTAGAGATGCAAAAGGATTCTTTGAAGTATCTGGTTAGAATTATCCAATGTTTTTCAATAGCACTTGAAATTAACTTCTACTTCTAGTCTATAAAGCCCTATTTGATCTGTTTTTTTTTCCTGCCTTTTATATTATCCTTGGTCTACCCTCTTTTTCTCTCTGGCTCCACTCTAGCCAAATTAGCCTCTTCCCTTTCTTCCTTAAGCCTTTGGACACGTTGATCCTTTGCCCAGAAAATTTTTCCTTTTGGTGTTTAAAAAGGTTTGCTCCCTGTTAAAAGTGCACAACTCAAGACTTACTTCCTTAGAGAAGCTTTCAATGACCATTCAACTTAATGTATCTCTGAAACAGAAATTTATTCTCCAGAATAGCATGTTTTGTCATTGGATGGTTTCTTAGTTATCTGTTTAGTTAGCGGTTTACTGTATTATCTCTCAGACTATAATGTAAGTTCCATCATGTCTGTTGTAGTCTTAAGTATATCTAGAACGGTGCCTATCTTACACTTTGTTGCATAAATGATTAATGACTGAATAAATGAACATCTCAGTATTCCATAAGAAAATGTTCAAATGTCAATTTAAGAATTAATTTTCCAGTCTTTACTGTTACATGACTTCTAAGCATTACTGTGCTGTCATGAGATTTGTACATGTCTTTCCTCCCCAGTATATCTCAGGCAGTTTGATGAGAATGAGTGCTTTATTTTCCCTTCTTTGTACTTCCCAAGAAAGTGCCTTGCACATTACCTTAGTGTCTTAGACATAATGGCCATTCATAAATGTTTGTCTAATTGAATTATGTTGCTGTTACAAAATCTTAAGGGCCTCTCATGAGCATTCCTAAGGGAAAGATTTTTCTCTTGGAACCTCTCATGGGTCCTTAGACCAAAATTAATTGCTACTTCCTCTCTGTTCCCATTACGATTAGTATATGCTAAGTGTTTTAAACAATATGATTTACATTGTAGAAATTCATCAACATGTCTATTTTTACAACTAAACTGAGAGAATGTTAGCATTGTTTCTTAAATATAACAGTGCTCAAACATATCATTGATAATAAATTGAAGTAGTATTCAGTTATTTGTTAATCCTCATCAAAATATGGGAGGTCAACAGGGAAGACCATTATAGTATAAAGATTTTGCAGTCTTTCTAGCCAGTCAGTGCTACCAAAGAACAATCATACGTAGTTCTCGAAGGATCTTGACTATTAAAAAACCACCATTTAGTCAGGCAAGCAACTCCCTTGAGAAAACAAAGCTGAAGTTTTGCATCCATTTTGTCTAACCAGTCCATGAACTCTATAGCAATTAAGTAGAGCCATAGTCCAGTTTCTATTTAGGGAATTGTGTGATAGAATTCATTTTATCCTTCACTTTATTATTCTGGTAATAACAGCCAGTCTTCTGAGGAAAGGATAGTTTCTACAAGTATATAATAATTATATTTTCAGTAATCTCTAATATGCTTGTCTCACTCTGAAGAAAACTGGAACATATGCCATCAAAACACACACGTCAAACACAAAGGGAAGTTCAGCACAAATGAAACTTCCTAAGCGATATCTACACCTTGGCTGTTTTTTGTTGTTGTTGTTGTTGTTGTTTTTTGTTGTGGTTTTGAGACGGAGTTTCGCTCTTGTTACCCAGGCTGGAGTGCAATGGCGCGATCTCGACTCACCGCAACCTCCGCCTCCTGGGTTCAGGCAATTCTCCTGCCTCAGCCTCCTGAGTAGCTGGGATTACAGGCAAGCGCCACCATGCCCAGCTAATTTTTTAAAATATTTTTAGTAGAGATGGAGTTTCACAGTGTTGACCGG
>CAUYOR010060505.1:0-12558 GCA_963573925.1 Callimico goeldii
AATGAATAACGGCTGGGTGTGGTGGCTCACGCCTATAACCCCAGCACTTTGGGAGGCCGAGGCGGGTGGATCACGAGGTCAAGAGATCGAGACCATCCTGGTCAACATGGTGAAACCCCGTCTTTACTAAAAATACAAAAAATTGGGCATGGTGGCACATGCCTGTAGTCCCAGTTACTCAGGAGGCTGAGGCAGGAGAATTGCCTGAACCCAGGAGGCGGAGGTTGCAGTGAGCTGAGATTGCGCCATTGCACTCCTGCCTGGGTAACAAGAGCGAAACTCCATCTCAAAAAAAAAAAAGAAATTGCAGCAATTCAGTTATGTCTTCAGGATTTGGTTCTCCTGCTGTTCTCACCACATTCACACTTACTTTCGCCAATGAAATCTTGAAGCCCTGAAAGTTATCCATTAGGGTTGGAATCAACTTCTTCCAAAATGTTGATATTTTGACCTCATCCCATGCATCACAAATGTTCTAATGACATCTAAAATGGTGAATCCTTTCCAGAAAGTTTCCAATTTACATTGCTCAGATCCATCAGAGGAATCACTATCCATGGTAGCTATAGCCTTAGAAAATGTATTTATTAAATAATAAGATTTTAAAGTCAAAATTACTCCCTAATGCATAGACTGCAGACTAAATGTTATATTAGTTAGCATGAAAACACTAATCTTTTTGTACATCTTCATCAGAACTGTTGAGTTATGAGGTGCATTGTCAATGAGCAACAATATTTGGAAAGGAAATAGATTTTATCTTAGCAACAGGTCTCAACAGGTGTATGCATGTACATAGGCATACCTATGTACATACCTATAAGTACCATATGTGTATATATGACACAAAAAACATAAATATAACTACATTCTTTTTTTTCCCAAAACAAATAACAGTGAATTATACAAAATGGTGGTTCTTTGACCATAAAAATAGTAGATTCCAATAAGTATACTTTCTTACAGTTTACATCAAGTTTTAGCCAAAATACAGTGAGGGGAGAAATTAAATTTTATTCATCCTTATGTTCTCAGGTTCCTGCCATAAACATTCAATGAATATTTCTCAACTTAGTAAGTATTGTATATAATTTACATCAAATTATATATGAATATACACAGACGTGTACGTGAATATACATTTATATTTGTTGCTCAGTCAAAATTCTAATAAAAATTAAGAAAAATAAGAGTGGGAGATTGAAATAGCTAAGATTCTGGGTGTGGTGGCTCAAATCCCAGCTACTTGGGAGGCTGAGGCAGGAGAATTGCTTGAACCCAGGAAGGGGAGGTTGCAGTGAGCTGTGATTGTGCCACTTCACTACAGTTTGGCAACAGAGCAAGACCCTGTCTGGGGAAAAAAAAAAAAAAAAGCCACGCTTGCTCACGCCTGTAATCACAGCACTTTGGGAGGCTGAGGTGGGTGGATAACTCCGAGGCCAGGAGTTCAGGACGAGACTGGCCAACATGGTGAAACACTGTTTCTACTAAAAAATACAAAAATTAGCTGAGCATGGTGGCTGATGCCTATAATCCCAGCTACTTGGGAGGCTGAGGTAGGAGAATTGCTTGAACCAGGACCAGGGAGGCGGAGGTTGCAGTGAGCAGAGATAGCGCCACTGAACTCCAGCCTGGGCTATAGAGCAAGACTCCATATCCAAAAAAAAAAAAAAAAAAAAAAAAAACTAAGATGGATGGAAATATCTCACTGTAATTTTCATGCATATAATTTTATTTCATCCTTCATAATGCTGTAAGATAGGCAGAAGAATAATAGTATAGAGATTTTTCTAAATTTATATATCTGGTAAATTGCTACATAGTACTAAAATCCAGTTTTTTTATTCATTCATTCAAATATGTATTTGCTTCCTATGATGAAGCAGGTATTTTTTGGTGCTTGAAATACATCAGTGAACAAATAGAGATCCTGATCCTGAGAATCTTACTTTTAGCTTGGTGTCCTTTCACTAAACCATCCTATTGCTCAAATGAAAGTCAAGTATAAAAAATTTTGTGCTTTCTTAGGGCTATTCCTAGAGCCTCATCATCTATTTTTGTTGTTGCTATTCTGATTTATTTTTTAAAATGTTATTTTTTTGTGTAAAAACACCTAACCTGAGATTTACCCTTTTAGCAAGTTTTAAAGCCTACAATACATTAATGTTGACTGTACTTACAATGTTGTGCAGATCTCTAGAGCTTATTCATCTTGCTTAACTGAAAATTTATGCCTCATCGCCTATTTTGATTTTCACAAATTCCATCCTGAATACTTTAAGTTTTAGATTCAAAATCCATGTTTATTTTTCAATGAGTGGTTAAGGTTAATTCATCCATATTATGAGGTGAATATACATAAGTATTCTAAATGTGCAAAATGCAAACCTTGTATTCTCTTATGTATCTGTAGAAAACTCATTCATATTTATAACATTTCCTCAATAAAATCCTTCACTGTTGAATTTCATATTTATAAGAAAAACTAAGAAAGGTTATATTTTACTCTACAGTTAAAACAAATGATATATATAACAATGATTACATCTTAGGAATACAAGTGAGGTTAAGATGAAGCTAAGCACATATTGATGCGTGTGCTGAAAATATTATGCACCTCTTCATAGAGCCTGTCATACTCTCAAGCGTATCCCTTCTCCGTGTGCATGTTTAGCAACTCCCCTTAGTGCCTGGAACATTTTAGGCATACTGTTTGAAATTCATGATTGTATAATTAATTTAAAGTATTTTTAAAAATCTGAATCTCCATTTGCTTGAGGTAAATTGTTTATTATTTATGTTACTGTGTGTATATTCTCACTTATAAGTGAGAGCTAGACTATGGGTACCCAAAGGCATACCTAGTGGTATAGTGGACTTTAGAGATTCAGAGCAGGAGATTGGGAAGGGAGTGAGGGATAAAAAGCTACATATTGGGTACAACGTACACTACTCAGTTGATGGAAATCTCAGATTTCAGCACTACACAATTCATTCATGTAACCAAAAACTATTTGTACCCCAAAAGCTAGTGCAATAAAATATATATTATTTATAAAATAAAATACAAAAGTTGTTTATTATTTATGAAGGCTATTTACACCAATAAAACAGAAGTTCACAAAAGCTCAAATTTTGTAGCAAAGACTGGAGTGAAATAATTTCACATGCTGAAACTTGTAATTGAAGTAAAAGTTTGCTTTTTAATCATAAACCATTATTGCCTTAGAGAAATATATGTAGCTATTAATTTTTAGTTCACTAAATATATCTTACGCAAACACCATGGAATTATTAGAATATTAATGAAGTGTGTAAAAATACATAACAAATACTTATTAAATGAAGGTTTAGTTATGAAATGATTACACAAAATGTAAAAAGGCTATAAAATGATATACAGTACATCAAAATAAATATAATACCAAATGCATATTTCATATATGTTTGGAAACCAGGATTAGAACTAAGTGTAATAACAAACAATGCAGATACAATAAAATAGTTACACTGCAGAACTGGAATACTAAGTGATAATTTGTTACTTCTTTATAGTGTCTGGTGCATTTTATCAAATTAGTATTTTTTACTCACAGGATGAACCTAGACTCTTGACTCTGCCTACATTAATCTTTATTCCAACTTAGGAATTACTCTCCTATGTTTGAATGAGCTGTTAATACAACTTTTAATACCTTCAGATTCTCTCATGATGTTAAGAAATACACGGTACATATGTTGTCATATGGGAACATAGCTAATTTCAGTTCCCAAACACTCCTTTGGTGTTTATGTTTGCTGACTTCAGAGAGCGTGGAGTCTGGCTACATGTTCTCTATTCATTTAACCATAATTGTAGCATCCTTACCAGCTACTGGGTGTGGTATTTTACTAAGACATCTGGGATCATGTTCTGGATTTCCATCATCCCCTCAGAAAACCCATACTGCTGAATGAAAATTCTCTGTGTAGAAGCCTTTTTCCTCATATCAACTTGAAAGCCAAGATTCACAGAACAGTCCTCGTCTGAGGTGACTGAGGAGCAAGCAGAAAAGTTGATAACATCAATTCCATTCTGGTAAGAAGATTCTCGCACTGATGGTTAAGGTGGGAAAGTAGTTGAATGCTTGCGGGGGTGAAGTCTGGATTAATGAAGAGTGTTCTCTTCAATAATAAGTCACTACGTTTGTAAGATAGTTCTCCTGGGAAGAACTTATATAATAATGCCAAAATATTGTAAATCAAGACAGATATTGCTTCAGGGCCTAAGGTGTGGAAGCCTGTGCATTAGAGGAAGTACTATTTCCTTTTGTGAAGAAAAATACAGAAAATGTAATTGGCAAGACCCATATATTAGTATTTACAGATCAAGATGAAATCACATAAAAAATTAGTTTTAGAGTATCTTTCAAAGTTCCAAGTACATGAAAAAAGATTATCAAGTACAGAAAACAATCACTTTTTTTCCTCTGTGCCTCAAAGACACTGTAAAAATGTTCATTCCTAAAAAACTCATTGTGGTCTTCAATGTAGAGTAAAGCACATAGGGAAGCATGTACCGCTGTATTTAACAGTTTCTTTCATGGAACTTAGAGTTTTCTATGCGTTCAGGAGTCTTTTGGATAGTGTGGAAGGCTGTGCCTGTAATGGAAATGAGACTGAATTTCTATATTACTTTCACAGTGTTTCTTTGTGGCTCTGTTGTGGAGGTTAAAACCTGAATAAAGTCATGCCCCAAGCCTTTCAGTCTTTCAAGAAGGCAAGAATAAAGAAGCACTATTGAATAACCAAAATATACTTTTGAGAAAAGCATACATTACTTACTTGCATTTCTCAAATACCATGAAGCAGGTGGGCTTTGAAAACCACAGCAACTCTTTTTAAAGAACAACAAAAATCCTGCCCTTATTCTCCTCTGTTTCCATTACTTTTCTAATACCATCATTGCTCCAGTGCTTTTTTTTCTGAAAAATTATAGATAAAGACTTTTTCTTCTTCCCCTCATCCTATCTGCTGTAGGTCAATTATGTAAAGCCTATGGAAGAAATGGTTTTCTTGCTCTAACTGATTTTCTCTGGACAATCATTCCTAATGGTTCTGGGTTTTTTTTTTTTTTTTTGCCTTTATATTTCCTGGCACTGAACTGAAGAGAGTAAGTATTAGTCATTGTCCCAATACACAGATGAATGTGCAACAATAGGTTTCTAACTCAAACATTTGTTAATAACTTGAGTCAAAACGTTCCAGGTGGTATATTGACAAAGCATCCAAGAGCATAGTCTCTTGCAGACAGTTTTTTTTCCAAACCTCAAATATCTGTAATATTGGCTCTTATATTTTTATTTTTTTTACACCAAATGAGATTGCACTATTCATTTGAAAGCTAGAGCAATTTCAGATACCTTCATTACTCATTTACTGAATGGATTTAAAATAATTCTTATCTCAACCTGACAAAAACAAGCAATGGGGAAATGATTCCCTATTTAATAAATGGTGTTGAAAAAACTGGCTAGTCATATGCAGAAAACTGAATCTGGATCCCTTCTTTACACCTTATACAAAAATTAGCTCCAGATGGATTAAAGACTTAAATGTAAGACCTAACACCATAAAAACCCTAGAAGAAAGCCTAGGTAGTACCATTCAGGAAATAGGCATGGGCAAAGATTTCATGACTAAAGCACCAAAAGCATTGGCAACAAAAGCATTGGCAACAAAAGCCAAAATTGATGAAAGGGATCTAATTAAAGAGCTTCTGCACAGCAAAAGAAACTATCATTGGGGTGAATAGGCAACCTATCTAATGGGAGAAAATTTTTTACAATCTATCCATCTGACAAACAGCTAATATCTGGAATCTACAAAGAATTTAAACAAATTTACAAGAAAGAAAACCTCATCAAAGAGTAGGTGAAGGATATGAACAGACACTTTAAAAGAGAACATTTATGCAGGCAAAAAAAAAAACATATAAAAAAAGCTCATCGTCACTGGGCATTAGAGAAATACAAATCAAAACCACAATGAGATACCATCTCACACCAGTTAGAATGGTGATCATTTAGAAGTCAGGAAACAATAGATGCTGGAGAGGATGTGGAGAAATAGGAATGCTTTTACACTGTTGGTGGGAGTGTAAATTAGTTCAGCCATTGTGGAAGACAGTGTGGTGATTCCTCAAGGATCTAGAACCAGAAATACCATTTGACCCAGCAATCCCATTACTGGGTATATACCCAAAGGATTATAAATCATTCTATTATAAAGACACATGCACACGTATGTTTATTGCAGCACTATTCACAATAGCAAAGACTTAGAACTAACCCAAATGCCCATCAATGATAGACTGGATAAAGAAAATGTGGCCCATATATACTATGGAATACTATGCAGCCATAAAAAAGGATGAGTTTATGTCCTTTGCAGGGACATGGATGAAGCTGGAAACCATCATTCTCAGCAAACTCACGTAGGAACAGAAAACCAAATACCTCATGTTCTCACTCATAAGTTGGAGTTGAGCAATGAGAACACATGGACATAGGGAGGGAAACATTATGCACTGGGGCTTTTAGTGGAGTGGGGCGCTAGAAGAAGGAGAACATTATGAGGAATACCTAATGTAGATGACAGGTTGACGGGTGCAGCAAACCAGCATGGCACGTGGATACCTATGTAACAAACCACATTTGGCACATGTATTACAGAACTTTAATAAATAGTAATAATAATTATTGTCTCATGAGTAAGCTGAAATTATAGGCACAGTTGGGATAGACTGATGAGTAAGACAAGGGACTCAAAATGTGGTGAGAGAGTTCACAGAAAGGAGAGTGATTACAACTGTGGGAAGAGCCATATAAATATTGTAAGACGACCTTGAGAAGTAGATAATCTTTTTATGGGGTGGCAAAGAGGTGGATAAATATGATCTAGACAGGTGGCCCGGCTTGGGGAAGCAGGTACTGGCAAGATAGACTATGCTGATGAAGTGAACAAGTTTGTGTGTGTGTGAAAATAATGAGGGATGACATATGGGAATATCATGCAGCGATAAAGTTGGAATGTAAGTTATATGATTATTTTATAAGACGTATTATTTATTGGAGTAAAAATTATTGAAACTTTGTAATGGGATACTTTAAACCAGGATATAGGATGCTTTTCTTCATATGTCATATTTCAAAACTCCTTAAGAATTTTTTGCTTTCATTTGTTGAGTAAGTCTGAGTGTGACATTTGACTTTGAAGGATAGGAGGAATAAACCAAAAAATATATAGTAATTTATTAACCTATCTTTCTGAGCTTTATGGCTAAATCAAAGCTTTGTGTTACAATAGTATTGCTAAAGTTATAGAAGTCCTAAAGGGTTTTAAAGTATTAAAGTATCTTTCCTTGTTTGATTTATGTCCTATGTCCTTGGCCTTAAAAATTCAGCTACATTTTATATTAAAATATTCATAATTTTTTTATGAATATAACTTACACAGATTTCTGGGCCTACCGATTTATCTTTATTATTTTTTTCCATGAGCAAGAGTTGTCCACGGTGGATGTGTAATCATCTTCCTATCATGTAAAGGTCTGAGGCGGGGGGTCTTGAAATTATAGTGATCTTCATTTTTATCAGCATGCAGGAGACTGTTAATACAGCTCACTTATTTACAAACAGATTTGATTATGTGGATGAGCAGTTCTCTGTTCATTCAGTTACCGAGACAGAGCTAATCAACATATTCTTACATAAACTGAGACATAAAATTTGTGTTAAAATCCAATGGAGCAGCAAGCTACACACCTGCTGCTAACTTAGAGCTGCTAGATTTTTCAAGAACTGTCCCTGTAGAACTTTGAGCCAAATAGAAAACAAATCCAAATACATCTTTGTCACGATACCTTTCTCACCAAAATTTGGTTTGCTAGAGGAACTTTTAATAAATGAAACTTTAAGACAAAATGAGCTCTTAAATATGCTTATTATTACTGAAATTGTGTTTGAATATTTTTGTCCTTGAAAAATTTAAATACTGGACTTCCTTTTAATTATTACTTTTTGACTTTAGGATAAAAAAGATAAAAATACTTATGCCAGTTCCTGGTGTCTTTAGACATTCTCGTACGTCTTTCATTCCATTGTATTATTTGAGGATAATGAAAAAGTGGTATATAATGAAGTGAAACCCTGATTGAACTTTCCCAAAGAGAGATCAGGGCTAGATTTAAACGTCCAACTGTAGGCAATGTGTTGTAGGGTTTAAGTGCATAGACTCTGTGTCAGGCTGTCTGGGTTTGAAACTCTGATCCACCATTATTCACAGCCGAGTGACCTTGGACAAGTCATTTATCCTCTCTGTAACTCAGATTCCTCATTTAGTAAAATGAGAATAAAAATATAGTATTTATCGCATTGTGTTGTTGGGAGAGTTTACAAGCCAATCCATTGAAAACACTTGGAATAGTGCCTGACGTTTAGCAATCACATCATAATTGTTAGCTCTTATAATTAGAAGCCAGAATTATCTTGCCTTTCTTTCTGTCTTTCTTTCTCTGTTTCTATGTGTCTCTCTCTCCTCTCTGCCCCCTTTCATTCTTACTGTTTCCATGCAAAGTAATATTTGGAAAATACATTTTCATAATAATTTTAATAGCTGAATGAAATAAGGGAATTGCTATCAAGTATCCTTGCATGATTAGACCCAAATTCTTTCTGCATCTGTTTGTGGTACAGGAACCATTTGAGATTATAAAACTCAGAGCTGCATTTTGCAGGCCTTTCTGACTTTAGTTTACAGCCTTCAAGTTATTTACCTGGTGTGCCTTAGTCAGCATTCCCCACAGCCTAGATGGATTGATCAACTGTGTCCACACACATAAATATGTCATTCCTAATGTCTTTTCCAGTTATTATGTAGGAAGTCAGAGATGAGTGAGATTAACAGAGTGAAAAACACCAGCTGTAATGATGCTCGATAAAGCTGTCAGGTTTTAAGTCATGGGTTAGTAGCATATCCTGACTCTATAAATGAGATAAAATTTAAACCACACATTAAACAATGCTAGCCCTAGCAGCTAGTAGTGAATTGCAGTCTCCTGAAAAGTTTCTGAAGAAATACAATATGCCTTCAGTGTGTTTTAGCTTGGATGAACTGAAAAATAGAAATGGTAGACGTTTCAATTCTCTTCTGCCTAAGATGAAACAAATTGTTAGTATATATAGTTTTTATTCAAAACAGAATTGACCCAAAAGAAAATACAATCATTATTTGAATTAAAATGATTGTGTTATTTCGGCATGAAATTAGAATTTGTATAAGTTATACAGCTGATTCCTGTGTTATTTCAACTGGAGTACTAGGAAATTATTTAAATGACTTTCTAAAATGAAAATCATTCCCTGATTTGTGGTGTTCGTCAGTTTCCATTGTATAAACACTCCCACCATGGCCAGCATCAGCTACTAACCTGCTGTTCCTGAATTGCAGGGTTAGAAAAATGTGCATAGTTGGCCTCTGAGCCACTGGAGCTGCCTACAGCACACCTGTGGTAGCTGCTTTTCCTCAAGAAATGCAGAGCAGACATGAATGTCTAAGAGCACCCGTAATGAAGAATTTGGCCATAAAACAGCAGATACAAACTGAAAAAGTCTAGGTAGCTGAAGGATACAGTGAACTAGAAGAAACTAGAAGGCAATGAAAACTAGAGGAGCAGATTCCATTCTCTAGGACACATGAAGATAGTCTATCTATCGTTAATCAAACTATACTAAGTTTTCTTTCAATCTAATTTATTTTACGTCAGTTTAGATCAATCATAGATCATTCTAGGTAATATGGAAGCTATTACTATGTGTAATAAGTTTTTATGACTACATATAACATTTCGTTTGTTTTTCTTATAACAAAATTTGTCATCCCTCGGTTTCCTTAACCCTTGTTCTTAAGATGGGTAGATGCTAATTATTGTAGTGTTGGAGTTAATTGTTGAACACTTTGATCATTTTGGTTGTGCAGTTTTAGAGGTATAAACTGCAGTTGAATTTCTCTGCTTATAATAAAAGAGGAATTTTAAGGATAAAATAAACTCAGAAAAAATAAAACAAAAACCAATGACTATCAGTATTACATGAAGGAAGCAGTGCTATAATACAGCCTTTTTAATTGGTTACAAGGCAGCTCAGGGGCCTTTGAATCAAAGTAATATCTGAAAAGGATTTCAAGTTGTTTGCTGTGAGGTGTGTAATATGGAGATCTGCCTGTCTCTCCTATGATGTTTTCAGTAAATTCTGTATTTCTCACTATTGCTTTGGTATGAGTATATTCTTTGGTGAATCTGAAAGCAAAGACCCTATTATAGACAACTGATACTGAATTTACATGCACAAGAGTTGTATTCTTACATGACAATAAATAAAATTGTCCAGGACTACAAGGTCTGTGAAACAGAAGGCCAAGAAAAACATAAATGGCAGTTCAAGTAGATTGCTGTCTAGGAAATACAGTCTGAGGAATCCATCTTATGAAACTTCAGGTTTTATCACCTCCAGACTAGAGAAAATTATAGCACATAGAAAAAAATGCTTCTATCCCCATTTGTAGTTTGGACACTGAAGACTAATACCACCTACCAGCATTATTTTTTCATCAAGATTAACATGACCATATTCTTCAGTTGTTAGCACAGTCTTATTCTTCTTAGAGGCCCTTTACCAGGTGGTAAATACCTTATTATTCAGTGCTTCACCCCAAAACATTAATTCCTCAATAGGAAGCACCAACAGATTATTCTTAATTCCTTCAAAACCCTCAAAATCTTTAGCTTGCCATTTCCGTCAGTCCTAAACTATTAAATCATAATCCTTATTCAGTTCTAAACAAGCTCTTACATTGAAATATCTACATTAAATGAAATTTCTAATTCTTAATAAAATCCAACTTTGCCTTCCCCCCTCTGAAATACTATCAAAGCTCTATTGAGGGGAAATCCTCTTTTATCTCTGTAAGCAATAAATAGGTTATGTCTTATCAATGGGCTATTTTGGTGATATTTGATGACCTGGCATTCAGCAGCATCATTGTTGTAATATGAGAACAGAGCACTCCTGTATCATAGAGCTGTGACATGAAACATATGATACCCTCGAATAGTTTGAGGAGAATTCAGTAGAAATCACTATTTACAAAGTGTGGGCAGGATTTAATGAAATCAGGTGTGATAGGGTGGGATAAAGACTAATCCATCCAACACTAAAAGGGTAACAGGACAGACCAAGTACCATTTACTAGAACACACAGCCATAGAAGGCAGTATGGAGAGGGCCACTTTATGGGAGTGTGGCTTTAGGGACAAAGCCAGCCCCTGGCACACCACAAGAGGAGACCACGGGCAATAATAACAGGGCCTCACTTCACTCACTCTTTTCAGGCTCCTCCTAATCCTCCCCACTTGTCAACCCCAACAGGAAGCCCAAGGCAAATTAGTCCCTTGATATAATCCAAATAAATGAGACTCCTGAGGCAAAGAGAAAGGTGGAGAAGGGTGGAAGAAGAATCTAGAGGGACAAATGGAAGCTGTTCTCAGAGATGGCTCCGAGATAGTGGATTAAAATGAACCAGTCTCCCATTTTCATCAAAATTCTGGAAAACACATATTCCCTATGACGTATTCCTGCAGACTGTCATTTTACATATACTGTGTCAAGTTCAATTACACATATTTAGAAGCAGGAGTTGTTGCTAAATTTTTATGCATAATAAGAGGATTTCAAAGTCCAGAAAACTATGAGGAAGAATATATATATAGAGTGTGTGTGCATGTAGTGTGGTATGCATTTTAGGACCCACAGATATGTATTTGAAAATAAGAAGGTAATTCTCATTATGTCAGAAACTTGGAAATACCTGAAATCCAGAATCAACCTGTAGAACATGGAGTGAAATCACAGCAAAAATTATATGTGAGCATCAAGAAAGCTCCATGCCCAAAGTGTGAGAAGCCAGAGCCCAGAGAAGTCTCAGGTGCAGACAAGAGGGTAATCAATTAAGGTATTATGGCAGAAACAGCAAGGTAGTTTAATGCTCACATACTATTCAATTTGAGCTCCACCAGCAATCAAGTAGCAATAATGATTGTACCTGCCTCTAGCCCAGAACAAATGAGTGTGTGAAAAAGTCAGAGATTGGGCCAGGCGCCAGTGGCTCAAGCCTGTAATCCCAGCACTTTGGGAGGCCGAGGCGAGTGGATCACGAGGTCATGAGATCGAGACCATTCTGGTCAAAATAGTGAAACCCCGTCTCTACTAAAGATACAAAAAATTAGCTGGGCACGGTGGCGCGTGCCTGTAATCCAAGCTACTTGGGAGGCTGAGGCCGGAGAATTGCCTGAACCCAAGAGGCGGAGGCTGCGGTGAGCCGAGATCACGCCATTGCACTCCAGCCTGGGTAACAAGAGCGAAACTCTGTCTCAAAAAAAAAAAAAAAAAAAAAAAAGACAATGCCTTATTTATATGCATTGAATTATTTTACGTAAATAACCCAAGTATATATAGCACCTCA
>CAUYOR010060507.1:0-20745 GCA_963573925.1 Callimico goeldii
GCAATTCTCCTGCCTCAGCCTCCTGAGTAGCTGGGACTACAGGCACGCGCCACCGTGCCCAGCTAATTTTTGTATTTTTAGTAGAGACGGGGTTTCACCTTGTTGACCAGGGTGGTCTCGGTCTCTTGACTTCGTGGTCCACCCGCCTCGGCCTCCCAAAGTGCTGGGATTATAGGCGTGAGCCACCGCGCCCGGCCCACAATTGTATAATGATGAAAACATTTCGGTATAGCGCCATGAGGGATTGCATCACTAACAGAGCTAGAGAAACAATGTAAAACACAATTACATGTAAATGGAAAATGAAAAATAGATAAATGATGAAAACTTTAAAAAATGTCTTTGGAGTATTCCATCTAGGAGGCTGAAGCACCGAGTAGGAATGAGGCCCTGCAGTCTAGGACCTGGGTAATGCTGGTGAAAGGAGGGGATTGGTAAGGAAGATCATGAAGGAAAACAGCGTGCTTAGCCACCGAGGAAGGTGAGACAAAGGATCTGAGAGAATGACGGTGTGGTGCCATCTGCCGACTTTACGAGAGGAGGGAGCAGCTGTCTGGAGGAGTTAAGTCAGTTAGTCTGAGGTCATGCTTGCTAGGCTACTGTTGTGTCCCATTGCTGCAGGTTGGTGAGATCAAGTCTGGGGTATGGAAGAAAAAGCCCTAGCACAGGAATTTGGGGGCCTTGGTTCAAGTTCTCTTGTGCTGTTAGCTTCCTGATGGAATCCACACAGGTTGTTTCATTTCTCCAGGACTCAATTGTTTTCGTCTTTAGACTGAGTGCTCTAGATAATCGTAAAGGGTCCTCAGTGAAGATACTGAAAGAGTCAGGGGTTACATAGGGGTTTAGTCTTGGGCGTCCTGGATTTGGGGCAAGAGGGGTACAGGAAAGTCTTCATTTGGTATTTCTAAGCTGGGATTCATGCTGTGGAGAGAGAACAATCCTGAAGAGAAATATTTGGAAGTTTACCATTATAGAGACTGTATTTAATAGCCTTCCATTTCTGCTATTTCCAAGTCAGATGTCAGCAAAGATGTTGCTGCCTCATTATTAGAGCAGAACAATGTTTTAACAATCCGAAGTGACTTCCGCTAACTCTGTACCATCTGCTTCTCCCCATTAAAGTTCATGTGTAGGTGCTTGCAGTTTTAAATAATTTGGTTATAATTTAAGTGCAGATACTTTTTTTTTTTTTTTTTAAGAAAAAAGAACAAATTTAGCATTCCTCGTTGTCCCTTTTCTTTTAACTCAGTATGTAGTAACTTATTGGGTGTTACAGGAAGTAGTTCTCGTATTTCTGTGATCTTTGGAGTTTTGATGTATGGCTGGCAAATAAAAGGTAATTTATACAATGGTTCTAGATAGCTGCATTAAAAAAAAAGAAAAAGTAGCTATGTCATTGTTTCTCAGATTGGCCTTCCCTTTAATTTACTTCAGATAAGAATGTCTTCCCCCCTCCCATAAAAGTCATTGAAGAAGGCTAAATTTTTAGCATTAAAACATCTCCCCCAAATTTAATTGTTGAGTTACTTTTGGAGACCCTTGCATTTTGGAGGTAGTGTGGTCTAGTGAAAAGACCGTCAGACAGAGGACCAGAGAAAAGCCTCAGTGTGTATGCTGTAAGTGATTTTGCTTCCACTCTTCTTTCTCCTTATTGCTGCATTCTTTTTTATAAGTGGGAAGCTGCAGAAGTTTAAAAGAAGAATGAACAGATGGATGACGATCCCAGGAATGTTTAGTATTCAACATAGAGATGGGAACTTTATTTGCGAATGTAGTATATATTAATACACATACACACAGTATAAATATAGTTTTGTTGTTCCGTATAAAGATGTTTCTGGCAAGTCTTTTTTTTTTTTTTTTGTGACAGGGTCTAGCTTTGTCACCCACACTGAAGTGCAGTGGTGCGGTCACGGCTCACTGCAGCCTTGACCTCCTGGGTTCAAGCGATCCTCCCACCTCAGCTTCCCAAGTAGCTGGGACGACAGGCGCACACCACTCCATCCAGCTAATTTTTGTATATTTTGTAGAGATGGGGTTTCATCACGTTGCCCAGGCTGGTCTCAAACTCCTGGGCTGAATCTGTCCACCTGCCTCGGCCTCTCAAAGGCTGCAGGCCTGAGCCACCACACCTGTCTTGGCAAGTCTTTTTGAATCATAATTGATGTCGATGTAGGAGATGATACACAATTGTGAAAATACTTTGAGGATTTAAAGAAACAATGTCATGTAACAGATTGGGAGAGATTACCTGATTATGTACCCTCTGAAACCTTAAGGAATTAACCACGTCTCATTCCATTCCTGCTGCTATAATAAAATACTGCAAACTGGGTACTTGTTCTACAGAAGAGAAATTTATTTTTTACTTATTTGGAGTTTGGGAATCTAGGATCAAGGCTGTGGCATTCAGTGGCTGGTGAGGGCTGCTCTCTGGTTCTAAAACGGCACCTTCTTGTTGCATCTTCTGGAGGAACAAATGCTTGCTGTGTCCTCACATGATGGAAGGACCTAAGACGCCCCGCTGGTTCTCTCAGCCCTTGTATGAGGCACCAACTTCCTTTCATCCTGGCCTCATCGTCTCCTGTAGGCCCCACCTAATAATACTGTGGGGAATAAATTTCAACATGAATTTTGGAGGGGACACAGACATTCAAACCACAGTACCAGCTAACTTTGTATTGTCTTTTTTCAGGATGACATAAGACAACCTGTACAGTTCTTTACTTTATGTATTTAGGATAGTTTAAGGCTTCTGAGCCTTCAACACACTCCAGAAAATCCACCGAAAACTCTACATGTTTCAGGTTCCACAGCTGATTAGTTTGTCTTAGAGAAAGAAACATTACTCTCTCTCCTTAATTTGATTTTTTTCTTGGTGGCCTTTTTCTTTTGGAATTTTGATCTTTTAAATAAATTATGACTTTAAAAGTCTTTGGTGCCTCAGCTTGTTTAATTTTAATACAGTTAATTCTGAGGAAGATAAACAAAATCATAAAAAAAAACACAACAGCCTTTTTTTTGAGACCAGCTAAGTCAGGTCTTTGTCCTATGGGCAACAAAATGACGTTAGGTATAATTAGAGGAAAAGCTTTTTACAGAAAACGTAACTACTAAACAATTTGAATCAGTTAGTCCCTGAAGTTTTAGTTTGTTCACAAAATATTCTTGCCTCTGCCCTTATCATTCAAACCTGGCCACATTTTGACGGAGGCCTAAAGTTTACCATTGATTACATCAACTGCTTGTTGGTCATGGAACATGGGGGTTTTAGCGAGTCTAACCAGCTAATTTCAATGAGCTTTTTTCAGTTTTCATCTTTGACCTTACAGCAGCATTTGATACTGCGGACTACTCATTCTTCTTGAAATTCCACTTGCCCGGGCTGACGCTCCCTGTCTTATTGTAGTTTTAGTTGTTTGTTGGTTTGTTTTTCTGCTTATTTTTCTTACTCCATTGAGCTTTTAAATGTTGGAGTTCCACAGGGTTTGTTTCTAACTGTTTTATACCTAATTATTTCATACCTGTGCTGCCTAATAGAATTGCCATCAGCTACATGTTGCTGTTTACATATAATTAAAAGTAAGTATACATTCAGTTCCCCAGTTACATCCGCCATATTTCAAGTACTCAGTAACCACATGTGGCTACCATATTGGATGGTGCATTTTGTATTTCCATCGTTACAGAGGTTATGTTGGGTAGCACTGCCCTACTCTAATCCTTTCCCTTATCTTTATGCTGAAGACTGAAAATTTCTGTCTGCAGAGATCCTGTACCTTCCTCCTTAACCTCTGCCATCTCAACAGTTTTGTTTGGATATCTCAAAAATGACTCTAAGTGAAAATGTCCACACAGTGTCACATAGCTGGGCACCTTCTGCAATGTCTTGCCTCAGCGAATGGTATCATCATCTGTCTTAGTCAATTCAGGCTGCTGTCACAAAATGCCATAGACTGGGAGGCTTAAATAATGTTTATTTCTCACAGTCTAGAGGCTGGGAGGTCCAAGATCAAGGTACTGGCAGATTTGGTGTCTGTTGAGGGACTTCTTGCTGGTTTGCAGATGGCCTTCTTGCTATATCCTCATCTGATGGGGTAGAGGGTGGAGAAGGAGAATTCTAGTCTCTTCTAGGAATAAGGCCTCTAATTCCATCATGGGGCTTCTACCTTCATCATCTCATCCAAATGTTTCAAAGTCACTGCCTCCTAATACTGTCTTACTGGAAGTTAACGTTTCGACAGATGAATTTTAGAGGAACACATTCAGTCCATAACACCATCTATTCATACAAGTCACAAACCTGAGTCAACCTTGTTGGTTCCTTCCTCCTTGTTTATTTATCCAGTCCGTAATTATCATACAGATGGACCACCTACATGTAACTCCGTTCTATTCCCTTTCTGAACACCACCAGTCACCCTCATGAACTATTATGTTAACTTCTTAAGTGATCCAGTATGCACTTCTTTCCCTCTATGAAAAAATGATAGATTTTTTACACTGAAGTCGTAGTGATTTTTTTAAAAAATACATAGCTTATCATGTCATCTTTGTGTTTAAAACTCGTCGTTGTCTTCCCATTTTTCTTACAATGAAGACTCCTTGATGTGATCCAAGGTCCTGCTTCCTCCGTCACTGTCTCCATGTTCAGCTCCATCTCCTGTTTTCACCCTGTGTCTATGTTCAGCTCCATCTCCTGCCTTTCACCCTGTCTCTATGTTCAGCTCCATCTCCTGCCTTTCACCCTGTGTCTATGTTCAGCTCCATCTCCTGCCTTTCCACCCTGTCTCTATGTTCAGCTCCATCTCCTGCCTTTCACCCTGTCTCTATGTTCAGCTGCATCTCCTGCCTTTCACCCTGTCTCTATGTTCAGCTGCATCTCCTGCCTTTCACCCTGTCTCTATGTTCAGCTCCATCTCCTGCCTTTCCACCCTGTCTCTATGTTCAGCTCCATCTCCTGCCTTTCACTCGGTCTCTATGTTCAGCTCCATCTCCTGCCTTTCCACCCTGTCTCTATGTTCAGCTCCATCTCCTGCCTTTCCAGCCTGTCTCTATGTTCAGCTCCATCTCCTGCCTTTCACCCTGTCTGTATGTTCAGCTCCATCTCCTGCCTTTCCACCCTGTCTCTATGTTCAGCTGCATCTCCTGCCTTTCCACCCTGTCTCTGCACTCCAGCCACATGAACTTATTTCCTGAGCTCACCCTGATTTTTCCTGCCTTGTATTCTTTTCACATTTTGTTTCTTCTTGAAGTGCTGTTCTCCTCTCAGTATCACTCTGTCTAGATTACTCCTCCTTGTCCATTGTAGTTTACATCTAATGTCCTTTCCTCTCTGTTCAAAGCCCCACCTGTCTGGATCCTGGATAAACAAGAGCTCTTGATTTCTGTTAGGACTCCTCATGGCCGCAGATAATGTACTCAGACTCAAAGGGGGTTGGTCAGAAGTTCTGAAGGGCTAGACTTGCAACTTGTGTCTTGTAGGGGGCAATCTTGGGGACTGAGCCCCCCCACCGTGGGATCTGACACTGTCTCTAAGTGGAGAGCACCAGAATTGAATTAGAGGACACCCAGCACTAGTTTGGTGTGTCGGGGGAACCTCCACATGTTTGGTCGTAGAAGGTTGTGGTGTGAGAGCAAAGGAAAAATGCGGTTGGAGTTGGTGTTTCCTCAGTGCCCTTATAAAAGTGGCCTTGGACACTGCTTCACACCTTCTGCCACGTGAGGATGCGGTAGGGGGACGCCGACTCTGCCAGCGCCTTGCTCGTGGACTTCCAGCCTCCAGAGCTGCGAGGAGTAGACGTCCGTTGTCATAAGCTGTGCAGTCTATGGTGTTCTGTTACAGCTGCCTGAGTGGACTGAGACCAGGTCTTGGACTGTTCCCTACCATTGCCCCAAGGGCTCTTGCGAGGGTTCTGCCTTGCCCAGTCCCTGAACCTCAAGCACTACCTCCCGTCTCTTTCCTGCTGTCACCACCTGGCCCCATCCATTCCCTGCCTGAAGGACTACAGGCTCTGGCACTTCTGTTGCACTTGTCATATAGTCTCATGAGTTTAACCAACTCTACTCGCCCTCTCCCCCAGGAGAACATCAGTCCTCATAGACTCTAACACCTGCATTTTATACAAATAAAGCTCACGTCGAGATGTTAAACAGCTTACCTGGTTTGAATAGAACTAGTTAGTAACACACAAATCCAGAACTTAAGCCCAAGTCTTCTGAGTTTTGTCCTGGACTCTCGAGAGCCATGCTCTCAACAGACATCATGGGTCAGATCTGAGTTCTCAAATCTGCTCAACTCAGTGCCAATTTGGGAATGGGATTCTGCTTGTAATTTTATATGTGGATTTAATTGCTACATTATTCCTTTAAAAATATATTGCAAGCTTGTTGGAGGGCCTTAAACCAATGGGAATTCTAGGAGTTCCAGCACCGAGACATTAAAGAAGGGCAGGGCAGGGCATGCGGTGGGCACAGCCCGGCCGGGCTGCACGAAGTCCGTGCGTCTCTGCGGTCTCCTCCATCATAAAGTGAGTGGTTCCACCACCAACTCCTGTATGATTTCTGCTATTCCTCAAATACACTCTCCACTGAAGTGGAGTGACACGCTAGGCTGTGAAATCTCAGGTGTTTAGTGTGATAAGAGAATCCTATTTGTTCTTTTAAAAAAGGACATACCAGCCTCTGGTTGAAAAGTCAGGTAAATATTTTTTTTTTAGTTCCTTAGCAACTATTGAGGTGATTTCTAGATAATTTTGAAGAAGTTTGCGATGACTGGTAACTGCTGAGAATTGCTGCCAGCTTTGTGTTGAGGTCAAGTACCATTTCTCACCTCCAATCTTGACTAGTTCCTAAGTAAACAGATACCTATTTCTTGAACCCTTCTCTCAAGAGGATTTAGTAAAACTTCTGTTTACTTATTTATATTTTAGAGACATGGTCTCAGTCTGTCGCTCAGAAAGGAATATAGAGATGTGATCATAGCTCACTGCAGCCTCAACCTCCTGGGCTCAAGTGATTCTTCTGCCTCAGCCTCCTGAGTAGCTAGGACTACAGGTGCATGCCACCACGCCTGGCTAATTTTTACATTTTTTTTTTTTAATAGAGACAGAGTCTTGCTGTGTTGCCCAGGCTGGTATTCCAGGCATGAGCCACCACATCCAACCTAAAACTATTATTTGTCTGTACAAGAAAGTTAAAGGCTGGTTAGTCTGTCAGTGCGCACAGCTGAGCAGTAGAGGACCAGCATTTTCTAGGGAAGAAGTCTATTCCACACCTCAGTTGCCTACATCCCACAAGAAGACCTGAGCATCCTGGGCAGAGGAGAGAAGAGAACCCATGTTGAGGAGTGAGGGAAGGGGTGGAAGGGTGCGGCCCTGTCCTCTGTTTGCTCTAACCTCCCAGATTATACCTCTGTATCAGCACTGCTAAATGGGGCCACGTGGAGGGTAGGAGGTGGCAGTTTTGCTCCCCAGGGAACATGTGACAGTAGTCTGGAGACATTTTTGGTTGTCATCTCTGGGGGAAGGGATGCTACTGGCATCTAGTGGCAGAGGTCAGGGATGCTGCTAAACATCCTGCAATACAGAGGATAACCCCCCACGGCTAAGCACTATCCTGCCCAAAATGTCAGTAGTGCTGAGGTTGAGAAACCTTGCCCTGTATTACCCATTAAATCCCTCAGTGAGGCCGCTGAGGATGCTGCCATTATGATATGCCCTGGAACACGATAGCACATTATGAGGGAAGGAAAGTATTCTACTGTTGGTGTTTTGTTTTGTTTTGTTTTTACCCCTGAAAATCACAGCAGTGCCATTTTAATCCATTTGTACTATATCTGGAGTCATGGGTTTGGACTTTAAGTTACTTCGCTTTCTGCTGCCTCACTAGAAATAGCATCTAACAGTTGTCATTAAATTCTGGTGTTTTTGTTTTACCTGTTTGGAAGCCACTTCACCTGTTTGGAAGAATTATATCATGGGCAGGGGATTTGTAGCAAAAAGCATAGTCTGTTGTAATGTCTTTGTAACCAAAAGGGTTTACCTAATGTCTAATCTAAATGTCTTTTTCATCAAATGAACCCGAATTAACCCATTTCCTTTTGCTCTGATCTCAGTAGAACCTAGACTGTCTAGGAGCACAAACAGTAAATATTTGAATTGAACTAATTGCTTTGGAATATTATAGGTTAATGCAAAAGTAATCGCGAGTTTCACCGTTACTTTTAACGGCAAAAACGTGATTACTTTTGCACCAGCCTAACATCATTTGTGTAATTGTCTTGGCACTAAAGACCCACTGCCATCCCACATTTCACTGGCCGCTTCTTTTTAAAGCTAGATTAAATGGTGCGTGATTAACCCAGTTTCTAACAATGCACAGTGTTACTACTTAAGACTCTGTAGAGAAACAGCCACGTAACTCTGGCATGAGCTGGGTCACGGGGTGTTGTCACACACCCGCTCGCCTATACTTTTCTCGACGTGCATATTTCTTGGATGAATGGGTTTCAAGGCCACAAAGAAATGTATTCATCGGCATCACTGGATTTACAAGGATTTTTGCATGCCAGAAGCATGGGATGCGTGAGCTTCACGTTATAGCCATTTAGTTCTGAATGTGGCATTCATTTTCTGAGGCAAAAATAAACAGGACTGTCTAAGTAACAAGCTGCTGTTGCATTTGTTAGCAACAAGCTTTGTGATCAGACAATGGCATCGTATTGCGCATTAGCAAACAACGCAGTTCTCGTGAGCGAGCCACATTCAAGCAGAACACCAGAATATTCTTTCCTGCCTTGCAGCTGGGTTTTAGGGAAGGTTTATTCTCTTCTTACTTCTCTTTAAAATTTTCTTCTAGGTTTTGTCCTTTTAGAAAGGCTTTTTAATCTCTCTTTGGGTGAAAAGAATATCCTGGTTGATAAATGGGTGTCAGTTTCCTCCTGAACCTCTCTCTCTCTTTATTAACATGTTTTAATCCCAAGTTAAAATCGAGGGTCTAGATATGTTTTATAAATAAGAGGCAACTTTTGTCCCTGAATTTTTAGAGTAACTTAAATGTTATACACAAAATATAAAGTTTAAGGGTATTTATTTAAAAAGTAAAATTTTTTTGGAAAATTAGGTCTTCCAAGCATGCATTTTCCTTAGGTATACCCACAACACATCTTAGTTTGTAACAGACTAATTTTGGGACAAACTACGTTTACCTTTATCCTCCCACAAAGGAGTCTCTGAAATACTGTTTTTTTTTCCTGTTGAGATAAATGCTAAATTAGCGAGTTCTTTGGGCAGGGCCTGTCTGTTGGCCAAGCATAACACAAGTTCAGAAATCATTAACTGAAGTAAATGAAAATGGGATGGAAAGATGGCCGCTAATACCTGACAGATCATCTTGAACAAGGTCATGTATTGACCTGAGGCCTGCCTGTGGCCTTTCTGTGAAGTACTTGAAAAGCTGCTGCTAATAAAAATGTCTTATGGTACCGTGTCTTAGTTTTTTCAGTTAGTACATGCAGCCTCCCTGATGCTGTGTTATGCATTTGCTCATTTGACTAAGTGGGACTTGAGAGAGGCCATGACCATCCTAGGGAACCAGATGGAGGTCTCCAGCTGGAGTGTCCAAAACATTACTTAGCCTGCACTCAGGGGGACCAAGAGAAACAAGACAAAAGTTCTTTTATCATTGGTAGTTCCAAATCCAAGCCGGGTGTGTGCTGACTCCAGAGAGTGTGCCCAGATAGGTAGTTACCATGCCTAGAGAGGAACACTGTGTTTCTCTAGCAGTCCTCTGGGCCCTGAGCATTCCTGACAGTCCAGCTGAAAACGTCTGCTTTGCACCAGAGATTCCACACTCGCCCCCTTTCCTCAGGCCTCTGATCACTCAGTCTTACCTCCTCATGTGTTTCTCTAGCAGTCCTCTCGGCCCTGAGCATTCCTGACAGTCCGGCTGAACACGTCTGCTTTGCACCAGAGATTCCACACTCGCCCCCTTTCCTCAGGCCTCTGATCACTCAGTCTTAACCTCCTCACTCTGTACAGACGACCTTGCTCTCCACTTGGACAGAACTGAATCCATATGAACGAACTGCTCTGGCTTCCAGCCACGCCTGCAAACTTCCTCAGATCCAGCGTCTGCCTTCTCTGCCTTCCATGTTACTACAGTGGAGGAGGTGGCCTTTTTCCAAAGCTGATCTCCAATCTCTCCACCTGTGTCCTGAATTCCATTCCTGTCTGTCACCTTTCTCGACTTTTGTTTATTTATTTTGCTCTGCTGCTCAAGCTGGAGTATAGGATCATCATTTGGTGTGGCCTCAAATTCCCAGGCTCAAGTGAACCTCCCTCCCCAGCCTCCTAGTATCTGGGACTACAGGCACACACTGTCACACCTGGCTAAGTTTTTAAAAAACTTTTTGTAGAGATAGGGTCTTGTTATGTTGCCCAGGCTGGTCCCAAGCACTTGCCCTGAAGTGACCCTGCTGCCTCAGCCTCCCAAAGTGTTGGTATTACAGGTGTGAGACACCATGCCTGGCCACACCTCTCTTTACTTTTAACTGACTTCTTCTCATCAGCATTAGAACCAGCTCAATTCTCTCCCATTTAAAACAAAACAAAAACATGCCTTCCCTCACCTCAGCCCTTGCCTTCAGGTGTATATACACAGCCAGCCATTCTCTACAAGGTGTAATGCTCAATGTTTAGTCTTTTTTTTTTTTTGAGACAGAGTCTGTCTCTGTTGCTCAGGCTAGAGTGCAGTGGCATGATCTTGGCTCACTGCAACCTCCACTTCCTAGGTTCAAGTGATTCTCCTACCTCAGCCTCCTGAGTAGCTGGGACTACAGGTGCCTGCCACCATACGTGGCTATTTTTTGTATTTTTAGTAGAGACAGGGTTTCACAGTATTGGCCAGGCTGGTCTCAAACTCCTGACCTGGTAATTCGCCCTCCTCGGCCTCCCAAGGTGCTGGGATTACAGGCATGAGCTACCACACCTGGCCATGTTTAGTCATTTTTAAAAATTAATTTTGTATGAGTTTTTTGCTTTTGTTTTAAATGATATATCAACTTAAGGAAACAAACCACTGTTACTGGTTTTAAATTAAAGAAAAATTTGCTTGAAGTGGCATAACTTGTAAGTAACGGAGCCAGGTTCTAACCTAACTCTGATTGTAGACTCTCCTGAAAACTCTGCACCGGATTTGACCTGGGAGTCACTAGTGATTTTGACAGCAGCAGCTTTGGTGGTGGGATGGTTAGAAGCCAGGTAGGAGTCCTTGAAGAGTAGGATTTGAGGATGCTCTCATCCTATTTCTTTCCTTCTCAGCCCCAGATTCTAGAAAGAACACAATACCTGATACATATTAGCAAAATATAGCATTTGAAAGTTCTGTGATCCATTCACCTCGTTTAATGAGTGTCTCCTGTGCGGCCAGCCATTGTAGGTGCTGGGGATAGAGCAGTGTATAAACAGATAAACCCCTATTTTTATGAGGATGTGTTCACGGTCTCCCTTGTCAGTGTCTCTTTCCCTTTACTCTTCAGGGTAAGGTTTACCTCAGTTGTGTCTGGGATTATTTGTTTCCTCCTGAGTTGTCTCACACACTCCCATGTTGTCATTTACTATCCCAGAGCTGAACGTTTCTGAACTGTAGACTTTCTCCTCTTAGGTAGCTCAGAAGGCTATAGACTTGTCTGTTTTGTCTTTTACTATCTAACAAACTACCCTAAAACGTAGTGTCTTTAACAACAGTCATTTATTTTGCTCATGAAGCTGCAGTCTGGGCAGGGTTTGGGAGTAATGACTCTTCTCTCTGTCACATGACATTAGCTGGAGTGGCTTGACTGGAGCAGGACAGTTTACTTTCAGGATGGTGTACTCACGCGGTGCCTCGTTGGTGCTGCTGAATATGTGCTTGAGATCTCAGCCAGAGATGTGCTCCGGAGAGCGAGCCGTGGTTCCTCTCCATATAGAGCTCTGCAAGGACTGATGGTTTAGGCTTCCTCAAAGCATGGAAGCCTCGGGGCAGGTGGGCCACTTACATGGTGACCCAGAGCTCCAAGTCCTGGGTCTTTTACGATCTAGCCTTGGAAGTCATGGCATCACTTCATCATAATCATAAGGCCAACCAGATTCAAGAAAAGGAAACACTTATTCTTCTTTCCAGAGGGAGGTTGTCAGAGGGGTACTGTAAAAAGAGCATGTGAGATGGAAGACATTGCAGCCATTTTTGGAAAATATCATCTGCCACATTGTCCAGAGTTGAGTTAGCATCTTCCACAAACCTGCTTTTTCTCCATAGTTTTTTAATCCCCTCCTAGGCCAGTTCTATAATAATCAGTCCCACCATCCCCTTGGCTGCTCACATTGGAAACCTGGGAGCCATAATTTCATAGCTTCTGGTTCCTCAGCAACCTGCCCTCTACCCTGCCCAGCCAGTCTCTGGGTCATGAAATCCTCTGGTCCTCTCCTGGCCTGCCGGAACCCTGGCGTGAGCAATCATTCTCTCCCTCCTCAGTTGTACTGCAGTGGTCTTTCAGCTGGTCCTCCTAGCATTTGTCCTTCTTCCAACCTATACTTTATCCTGCTTCCTATGTAATCATTAAAGATACAAATCCATTTATGGCACACTCCTGCTTAAAACCCATTAAAAGTGTTCCAGTACTCTTGGGCTAGAGATCAGAGTCCTTTCTCTGGCCTGAAAGGCCGTGCACCTTGTGGCTCCTGCCAGCATTAGAGTTACTTTGGATCTCCTAGCTCTTTTTGCACCTGCTCCAACAGCCTTCTTTCAGTTCCCAGAAAGCTCTGTTCTCTTTTCTGCCTGTTTCTCAACTTTCACACTAGCTATTCTTTCTGCCATACTCATTATTCATGTTTGTTTGAATATAATTTCCTCAGAGAAGCCTGAGTTTGAATCTCCTGTTAAACAGTTGAGTGGTGTCTGCACATTTTCTTTACAGCCCATGTTATAGGTGCTTGTCCTCTTTTTTGGATTTCTTACTTGCTAGACTGTAAAAGGTCTATGAGGGCCAACAATTGGTCTTCAATCTGAAAAGCCTAGCCAGTGTCTTGATGCATAACTAGCCCTCAGTACATGCCTATGAATAAGTAAGTGTATGTACACATTCATATAAAGATTTTTTGAAAATGCCCAGATTTGTGAGTGCATTTGTACAGAGGTTTTTTGTTTTTTGTTTTTTTTTTTTTTAATGTTTTACCCTTGGGTGACATTTGTCAGTGGTATATTTAGAAATTAAATTTAGAAATGATTGGCATTTGTATTTGTGAGTATGCATGTGTGTTTATCGTGGATTCTGTTCTGTTACTTTGTTTAATATGTACTTGGTTCAGAATGCCCATGGCGGACACTGAGTTGGTGTGTCCTTTTATGCCTTGTCCTCTGACCGGGTACTGTTCCTCACTCTCATTCAAGGTAAAGAAACGGCGGCAATGAAAGCTGATCTTCTGAGGGCCAGAAACATGAAGAGGTACATCAACCAACTGACTGTGGCAAAGAAGCAGTGTGAGAAGAGGATCCGAGTCCTGGGAGGCCCTGCCTATGACCAGCAAGAGGATGGGGCCCTGGATGAGGGAGAAGCACCTCAAACCCAGAAGGTAGAATAGTTTCTTGTTTTGACCCTACCAAGTTTATTATAAATGCTGATGGAACCACATATAAAGACTTTCAACTTTGTGGTATTGAACTTAGACATGTATACCATAGCTACACACTCACATATTTGCTTTATGAGTCAAAGAGCGCTATTCCTTGGTGTCCTTGACTTCTGTGGGGGTAACAGGTATGATAGATAGGCACTGGGTGTGTGCATGTGTGAATATTTTTCCATCTTCCCTTTGTCCTCCCCGAAAGGACCCAGAAGAGCATATGCATATTTACAAGAGTTCAATCAAGTTTCCCATTATCAATTAGATAGAAATAACCACCTGTGAAGTAGGAGGCATCTTCTAAATTATTTTACTTAACTCTTGCCACAATATTAGGAAATTTCCACTTGATATCTTCATTCTTCAGGTGATAAAATGGTAGATTTAATGGAGTTATTTTGGATCTTCTAGCTCCTTTTGCACCTGCAAAAAGGAGGTTAAGTAACTTGCCTAAAACCACATAGATGGGAAAAGGTAGAACTAGATAAAAACCCAGGTCTGGTTGGTTTGCAAATGTGAGTATTTTCTCACTGGACCATACCATCTTTTTTGACTGTTTTCTTGCTGTAAAACTTCAGACTGTCTGTAGATCCCAAGCCCTTAAAATCACGGAGCTCAGGAAAGTGTTTCAGCCTTACCTCAGCACCTGTCCTAACTGAAAAACCAGACTCGTCTCCGAAGACCTGGAGCATGCTAAGATAGAAGGAACCAGCCGCATTACCCACTCAGGAGCTTAGCTTTGCAATGGAAGGAAAGGACCTCAAGGCAGATGCCAGACTCCTCTCCTGTTATGTGTCCTTTAGCTACAAAGAGGCCAACATTGGTCTAATTTAACTCAAGCTACAGCCTCTTACCTCACTCGTTCTGATTTTCAGTCTTTGATTCTTTCCTATTTAGCTCTCAGTTTGACTTCAGCTGCTCATCTGTGATGTCCCCTGCCCTCCTATTCCAATGATAAGCCTTGACTTTCTTGTTTCTGGCCAGTTTCTGTTGGAGCCTCTTCAGGAAGGGCCTGCCCCAGCATAGGCCAGGGTTCTGCAGCATCTTACACAAGTGGCGCAGCTCCAAGGAGCTCTTGTTTTTATAAAGAGATTGTCTAACCACAGGAGGTCTGTTTATGTTGCTATTAGCAAAATAAAATAAAATAAAAATTTTGAGATACTGGCTTTGTGTTGCAAATGGAAATGTAACATTTTGGTGAATCAGAGAGATGGTAGATTTGACAAGTTGAATATTGCCCTCTTCCACCTCATCCTTAGCTTTGTGGTTTTGGCCTCTTAGATTAATTTCTAGCCACATTTATCATAGATGAGGTCTTTGTCTTATGTCTCATTCATTCATTCATTCATTCAACGGACATTTACTGAGGGCCCACGATGTCTCAGTTATAGTGCTGGGTAGTAGGATTAAAAATAAATAAGATAGAATCCCTGCTCTCAAAGAGTCCCGCATAACTATAAAATAAAAAGGTAAGTGATCCAGTAGAGATATGAGATAAATACCTAGAAGTACATAATGGCTTGCTACCTAGTCAAAAGATGATATGCTTTTAGATGTTGTGGTATAGGAAAATCTCAGTGTGATTGCAGTACAGGTTGTCTGTCTGGCATGTCTACTAGAAGTAGACTTAATCCAGAGTGCCAGATGCATTTTGATTCGTTCTTTTCAGACATTCAGGAAAAGAGAAACTCATTTCTCTTGCAATAATTTATCCTTGGAGTAAAACCATTTCCTCTAGTTTTCAGGAAGGAGGGCTAAGATAAGACGGAATTCCATATTTATGGTCATTTGCTATTTGAAAGGTAAGACTTTGGTTAGTTTGGGGACATTCTGATGTCCTCATGAGTGGGAAGAATGCTTTTACTATGACATAATTGTATCTGATCCAGAAGAATTACCATTAACTTTATTTCAGAATTGAGACTTCCAAATTAGGTTAATCCTCCAATTAAAAAAAAAAGTTTCAGAGTGAATATTTTAAAGGCAAGACATTTATATGTTGTTTACAAGAAACTAAACATAAAGGCACAGATAGGTTGAAAGTAAGAGGGAAAAAGACATGCCATGCCAATACTGCCCGTAAGAGATCTAGAGTAGTACTGTGAATGTCAGACAAAATAGACTTCAGAACAGGAAGTGTAACTAGAGATGAAGAACATTTCATTATGATAAAGAAGTCAGTTCATTAGGAAGATAGAATAATCAAATGCTCTCAGTGAATAAAGAAAGCTTTAGTGTACATGAAGCAAAACCTGACAGAAATGAGAAAAAATTCCACAAGTATAGTTGGAAATGTTAACACTCCCTCTCAGTCGTATCAGTAATAGGAGGATCTGGAAAATTCCAAAATATTTGGAAATATTAATAGTATATCGAAGTAAGGTTTCCATTGAAGAAGAAATCATAAGAGAAATTTGGAACTATTTTGAATGGAGTGAAAATGCAGTATATCAATAATTTGTGGGATATATTGTGCAGTTAAACCAGCACTTAGAGGAGTTATACATAGTTGGCCCTTGAACAGTGCAGGAGTTAGGAGTGCTGACCCTCCCCTGAGCAAAAATTCACATGTAACTAACTATAGAGTCTCCAAGAGCTTAACTACTCATATCCTACTATTGACTGGAAACCTTACCAATAACAGTCAGTTAACACAGATCTTGCATGTTATATGTATTGTATACTGTACTGTTACAATAAAGTAAGATAAAAAGAAAAATGAAAATGTTAAGAAAATCATAAGGAACAGAAAATATTTTCACTGCTCATTAAGTGGAAGTGGATCATCATAAGGGTGTTCATCCGCATCATCTTCACGTTGTCTAGGCAGAGGAGGAAAAAGAAGAGGGGTTAGTCTTCTGTTTCAGGAGCAGCAGATGTGGAAGAAAATCCTGTACAAGTGGACCTGTGCAGCTCAAATTCATGTCGTTTAAGGGTCAACTGTACTTTTTAATGCTTATAGTAGAAGAGAAGAAAAGTATGAAATCAGCGATCCAGTCTTTTAAGAAGCTATCAATTGGCCCAGTGAGGAAGCTCATGCCTGTAATCCCAGCACTTTGACAGGTGAAGACAGGAGGATCGCCTGAGGCCAGGAGTTAGAAACCAGCCTGGGCAACATAAGACTCCCCTCTTTACAAAAAAATAAAAAATTAAAAAATAAAAAATTTTAAAAGAAGCTATAAAAACTAAAATAGAAGGAAGAAAAGAGAGAAGATACAAATTACCATTATTAGGAATGAAATAGGACATCACTACAGATGCTACATACATTCAAAGGATGCTAGGGAATAATGTGGACAACTTTAAGCCAATAAATTTGACAATTTAAATGAAATAGACAAATTCCCTGGAAGACACAAATTACCAAAACTGATTCAAAAAGAAATAGAAACTCTGAGTAACCCACAATTTATTGAAGAAAATGATAATAATTTAAAACTTTCCCACAAAACTCCAGACTCAGATCATACACTGGTGATTTTTTTTTTTTTTTTTGGGGGGGGTGGGGATAGTCTTGCTCTGTTGCCCAGGCTGGAGTGCAGTGGTGCTATCTCAGCTCACTGCAACCTCCACCTCCCAGATTCAAGGAATTCTCCTGCCTCAGCCTCTGGAGTAGCTGGAATTACAGGCATGCGCCACCAAGCCCAGCTAATTTTTATATTTTTAGTAGAGGCAGGGCTTCACCATGTTGGCCAGGCTGGTCTCAAACTCCTGACCTCAGGTGATCCACCCTCCTTGCCTTCCAAAGTGCTGGGATTACAATGTGAGCCACTGTGCTCAGCCTCACTGGTGAATTCTATAAAATATGTAAGGAGGAGATAATACCAATCTTAACCATCCTCTCTGATACCAAACTAGAGGGAAGAAAACTACAGAATGGTGTCCCTCATGACATTTGACAGAAAAGTCTTTAACAAATACTCTAGTAAATCAGATCCAGCAATCTGTAACTCACAAAGATAACGTCAGTATCTGTTCTCCTGACAGTGGGTCCTTCGTATAAACATTGTCTACTTCATTTCTTTGCAGTGCTATTATTAAGGCTCAATGGAATATTTATTTTTTAAACAGCTTAATTAAGGTATGACATGGAGTATACTGTGCTTATATTTAAAGTGTACAGTTTGATAAGTTTTGACATATGCATACATTCAGTGAAACCATTACCACAATCAAGATAATAAACATCTCCATCACCCATAAAACTTTTTTATGTTCTTTGTAATTTCTCTTTGGACCCCAGTTGAGAATCACTGCTAATCCTTTTATCCATCTTTATATAACTAGAAAGTGACCTCTTAACTATTCTGATTTTTGGCACTTATCAATGCCTTCTCTTTCTCCTGGTTCAGGCTCCTTCTGATTAGTTTTTATTGTTGTCTTTCATGATTCAGAACAGTTACTATTAATAAGTCTCAGAACAACCTGTAAACTAGGTGGCATTCACATTTTATGGGTGAAAAAACTGAGGCTCAGAGTGGTGGAGTAACATACAGCTCACAGAATGGAGAGTAGCAGAGTCGGGATCAAACTTACGTGTATCCAGCTCCAAAGCCTGAGCAACTGTAACTGCACAGTGTTTCCTTCCGATCTTGCTTGATTTTGAAAACAAAAAGTCTGTGTTGCCTTATTTTTTTGCAAGGTAGCACCCCCACACCAGTGGCCCCAAAATGGAAAGATGGTAGGAAGAGTTAAAACAAAGGTTAAAGAGGAAATAGAAGAGTACATGGAGTTTGGAAATCGGTGGCAATAAATGGCAGATCTTTTCTGTAAGGACAATTTGCATATCAGTTTACTTATTTAGATAGATCCAAGGTCTGTCCAAAATGAATACTGTGTAATGCAGCCCAGGACTCAACTTGAGCGTGAAAGTGCTTCCTGGCCCTTTCTGTTGATGCTGGAGTTGTTGGCCCATCTTCCCTTGCCAAATCGATATGGGATCCTTTAAATCTCTTTGGAGCATGGACAGTTAGAATTTTGTGCTTCAAAATGCTTCTCTGGTAGAGTTTACGTAAAGACAAATATTATAGTGTTCCACAGCTAGTAAACTGAATATTATTGGTTGGAAATATTTACGGAAACAAATTATTAACGGTCTGTAGTAAGGGATATCCATGTCTTTAAATTAGTACAAGGAGCTGTTAGAAAACCCCTGCTCTAGCAACCTACAGAATGGGAGAAAATTTTTGCCATCTACCCATCTGACAAAGGTCTAATATCCAGAATCTACAAGGAACTTAAACAAATTTACAAGAAAAAAAAAAAACCGGGGCCCAAAGTGGCTCCGACTGAATGTCCTGTCGCTTGCGAAGGCGAGGCCATGAGTTCAAGGCCAACCTGAGCAACCTTACAAGCTCACAGTGATTGGAAAAAAAAAAAAAAAAAAGAAAACCATCAAAAGTGGATGAAGGATATGAACAGACACTTCTCAAAAGAAGATGTTTATGCGGCTAGCAAACATGAAGAATATCTCATCATCATTGGGCATTAGAAAAACGCAAATCAAAACCACAATGAGGTGCTATCTAATACCAGTTATAATGGTGATTATTAAAAAGTCGGGAAACAACAGATGCTCATGAGGCTGTGGAGAAATAGGAATGCTTTTACACTGTTGGTGGAAGTATAAATTAGGTCAACCATTGTGGATGACAGTGTGGTGGTAATTCCTCAAGGATCAAGAACCAGATTTACCATTTGGCCCAGCAATCCCATACTGGGGATATACCCAAAGGATTATAAACCATTCTATTATAAAGACATGTACATGTATGTTTATTGTAGTACTGTTTACAATAGCAAAGACTTGGAACCAACCCAAATACCCATCAATGATAGACTGGAAAAAGAAAATGTGGCAGATATATACAATGGAATACTATGCAGCCATAAAAATGAATGAGTTCATGTCCTTTGCAGGGACATGGATGAAGCTGGAAACCATCATTCTCAGCGAATGAACACAGGAACAGAAAAGCAGGCGCTACATGTTTTCACTCACAAGTGGGAGATGAACAATGAGAACACAGGGACACGGGACCGTCACACACCCATGCCCTGTCAGGGTAGGGGACTAGGGGAGGGAGAGCATTAGGACAAATACCTAATGCGTGTGGGACTTAAAACCCAGATGATGGGTAGATAGGTGCAGCAAACTACCATGGCACGTGTATACCTATGTAACAAACCTGCATGATCTACACATGTATCCCAGACGTGAAGTAAAAATAAAAAAAAAAGGGTACTGGAAAATCTGAATGGACCCTTTGCTGGAAGCATTATGAAAAGTAAATAAATGGATATACTGCATCATTCTCAGAAAAAAAAAAAGTCCCTTTTTGCCCACAAAACAGATTAAGTAATGCGCTGGCCCATTATTGGTGTCAGAGGAGTTGAGTTTCAGTGTAATACATCGATGGTATGCACTTGATCTTAGAAATATCTTACTGGTAACATTTCTGAAAATTTGCCAACCGTCATAATATTAAGAATTTCAAAATGTTAAGTTTGTATTTAATTGCATTTGAGTTCTAATTGCATGTAATTTTTTTTATTACTAATTCAGAACTAAGAATATCAGCCTTAAATTCCAAGTGACTTAATTTGAGGCATTTTTCCTAATTAACTGACTCATGAATAATTATGAAGTTCATCTGCTTTCTCTTATTACAGCAGTCCATACTCCATTGTTCTTCTGTGTCTTCAGATAGGTTGTTTTTTCTTTTCCTCTGAGTATTCAGAATAGTAAACAAAAGAAGTAGATGAGCTGATTTTGGTACATCCACATGTAGCAGGAGCGGCCACGGGAAAGGACCTCTCGGACACCGAATACAGGAGGAAGGAATTTATTTCAGCTGGGAGCAAGGTGGCATAGGTGCCTAACTGCCAAGCTCGTCTAACAAAGGGAGGTTCAGCCTTCATATAGGCTTATACTTGAGATGTTACACGTGGAAGAATCTTAGGTTCATAGTTTTAGGACTCACATGTGAAAAGGTTTCTGGTTTGATCTTGTTTTAAGTAAAAATAGTGCCTTCTGGAGAGTTTCCCCAAGGCCTAGCCTGTTGCTTTCAGAAACGAGATTCAG
>CAUYOR010060509.1:0-26091 GCA_963573925.1 Callimico goeldii
AATATTATGCAGCCATCAAAAATGATGAGTTCATGTCCTTTGTAGGGACATGGATGAATCTGGAGAACATCATTCTCAGCAAACTGACACAAGAACAGAAAATGAAATACCGCATATTCTCACTCATAGGCGGGTAAGGAAAAATGAGAACACATAGACACAGGGAAGGGAGTACTACACACTGGGGTCTATTGGGGGCAATAGGGGAGGGACAGTAGGGGGGGTCCTGGGGAGGGATAGCCTGGAGAGAAATGCCAAATGTGGGTGAGGGGGAGGAAGGCAGCAAATCACACTGCCACGTGTGTACCTATGCAACTGTCTTGCATGTTCTGCACATGTACCCCAAAACCTAAAATGCAATAAAAAATTAAAAAAGAAAGAAAAAATAAATAATTAAAAATTCCACTTCATTGGATGAATAATTGGAGCAGCAAAATAATAAGCAGAACTTACTTAATTCAGACAGATCCTGTGAAACCATTACCCAGACTTCCACAATAAACACTGAAGTCGGAAGCAAAGGAAGGGCTCAAACCTATAGTTGAAGGTCTTATATCCAAATGTCCTTTCATATCCCCTTGTAACACTCCTGCCCTGCCAGCAAAGAAACCAAGTGGATGAAGATTCTGATTTGTTTAAGACTTTAGAACCATCAAGAAAATTGTTTTTTTTTCCCCCAGTAGTACCTAACTCTCACACCATCTTTCATCAATTCTACCTAAAGTCACTTGCTTTACTGTAGTAGAAATTTTCTCTGCCTTTTTCAGTGCACCTCTAGACAACGACAGTCAATACTTTTCTGCCTTTGTCTTGGGGAGGACAATGGTATAACTGGACAGTCATGCTCCAGAGATTCAATGAAGACCCCGTTTTTGTCCAGGTGCTCAACCAAGAGTTAAAAGATATAAACTTTCTTGTGATTCAGTTCTGATACAATATAAAAATGATCTCCTACTTTGTTCAGAGAACAAGGAAGCCTGTTAAAAGGATTCCATTTACTTGCTCTCAACCTTAGCAGAAAAGGGACATAAAATTTTTAAAGCTAAATTACAGTTTTACCAAAACACAATTCATTGTTTGGGGTAAACCTGTGTAAGGAGGGATAAGTATTTTCTCCTGATAGACTAAAGATCATCCAAAGTTATTGTCAATCCCTTACAAAATGGCAGGTGAGAGGATTTCTAGGTTTACCTAGTATATTGCAGACAACAGGTGCCAAAGTTTTCTGAAATTGAAGCACCTGTTTATGGATTGACTAGGTCTTCAATGAGGGATTCTCTCCTTTGAAAGTCCAAACATAAAGACCTCCTGGAACCTGAAATAAGTTCTTAAACAGTCTCCTTCCCAAAGCACACCAACTATAGAAAGCCATTTTGTCTATTTGTGCAAGAGAGATCCGGGCAAGCCCTTGGGACTTTAACTTCATGGAAACCATTAAAACCCCATTATTTACCATAGCCGCACTCTTGACCCCTTTCAAAGGCTTATTTCTCTTGTTTTAAGGCATTCGCTGTCACTGCAAAACTAGATGATGCTTCTGCCAAACTGGCTCTAGGCTCTCTCCCCACTTGACCTCATGGTTTCTCATGCAGCACAGACGTTACCTTTTTTTGAGGGGGGGATGGAGTCTTGCTCTGTCACCCAGGCTGGAGTGCAGTGGCACAATCTCGGCTCACTGCAACCTCTGCCTCCGAGGTTCAAGTGATTTTCCTACCTCAACCTCCTGAGTAGCTGGGACTATAGCTGCACGCCACCACACCCTGCTAATTTTTGTATTTTTAGTAGAGACAGGGTTTTACCATGTTGCCAGGCTGGTCTCAAAGTCCTGACCTCAGGTGATCCTCCCACCTCAGCCTCTTAAAGTGTTGGGATTACAGGCATGAGCCACTGTGCCCAGCCTGCACAGACATTACTATTGACTAAGAACACGTAACACTTTTCAGCCAGCAAGCTAACCTCTTGTGAGTTTCCGTTACTCTTTACCTCTCACATTACTGTTCATCAGAAACACTCAGAATCCTGCCTCTCTCCTGCCCCTACCAGAGGAAGGGAACCACGATAATTTAACCATGATAATCTTATCATGGTTGAATAACTTTCTGTATCTGACTCAGATTAATTGAGGATTAACTAGTCCTCTCATTGAGGATGCTGACCTGATATTATTTGTTGATGTATTATAACTCAAAACTGAAACTGGAAGTTATCAAGCAGGATATGTTATCACTAATTTAAGTTCTTCTTTTCTAAAAAAAATTCAAATTCTTTTTATTAATATTATTTAAAGCTTAATTTTAGTTTCAGGGGTACATGTGCCAGTTTTATAGGTAAATTGTGTGTTGCAGGGGTTTGGTGTACAAAGTATTTCCTGACTCAAGTAATAAGCTTAGTATTCAATAGGTAGTTTTTCGATCCTTACCTTCCTCCCAAACTCCGTCCTCAAGCAGGCCCTCCCATGTCTGCTGTTCCCTTCTTTGTATACATGTGTACTCACTGTTTAGCTCCCACTTGTAAGTGAGAACATCCAGTATTTGTTTTTCTCTTCCTGTGTTAGTTTGCTTAGGATCATGGCCTTCAGCTCCATCCATGTTCCTGCAAAAGATATAATTTCATTTTTTATGGCTGCATAGTATTCCATGGTGTATATGTACCACATTTTCTTTATCCAGTCTACCATTAATGGGTATTTAGGTCCTGTTCTAATGGTTCCATCTTTCTGTTTTCCAGGAGAACATTTCAGGATAGGAATAGGCCAAGTCCTGAGAAGATGACTCTTAGGATTGATTCCGATACAAACTTTCCTGAGTGTGTTATAGATGCAGGAAAAGTCACCCTTGGGACTCAGCAGAGGCAGGAGATGGACCCTCGCCTGCGGGAGAAACAGAATGAAATCATCCTGCAAGCAGTGTGTGCTCTGCTGAATTCTGGTGGGGGCGTAATCAAGGCTGAGATTGAGAACAAAGGCTACAATTATGAGAGTCAAGGAGTAGGATTGGATGTGCCTCCAATTTGCAGAAGCTATTTAGATGCAATGCAGAAGGAAAACTACTTTTTGATGTTCGTGAAATCATGGAAAACGGAGGCTGGCGCGCCACTTGCTACCTTATGCTCCAATTTGTACCACAGACAGAGAACATCCACTGATGTCATGGATTCTCAGGAAGCTCTGGCATTCTTCAAAAGGAGGACTCAGACTCCTATGAATATTAATGTTTCCAATTCATTAAGTCCACAGGCAGCTCAGGGTAGTTTACAATATGAAGGTAACATAAATGCCTCAGCTGCTGCTTTATTTGATAAAAAGCGGCTTCAGTACCTGGAAAAACTCAACTTTCTTGAATCTACGCATGTTGAATTTGTGATGTTCTCAACAGACGTGTCACACTGTGTTAAAGACAGACTTCCAAAGTGTGTTTCTGCATTTGCAAATACTGAAGGAGGATATGTATTTTTTGGTGTGCACGATGCGACTTGTCAAGTGATTGGATGTGAAAAAGAGAAAATAGACCTTACCAGCTTGAGGACGTCTATTGATAGCTGTATTAGGAAGCTACCTGTCCATCATTTCTGCACACAGAGGCCTGAGATACAATATGTCGTTAACTTCCTTGAAGTGCATGATAAGGGGGCCCTCCGCGGATATGTATGTGCAATCAAGGTGGAGCGATTCTGCTGTGCAGTGTTTGCCAAAGTGCCTAGTTCCTGGCAGGTGAAAGACAACCGTGTGAGACAATTGCTCACAAGAGAATGGACTGCTTGGATGATGAAAGCCGACCCAGGTCAGGGAGCAAGATCAAAAATGGTTGTAATGTTTGCTGGCAGCAGGGCAGGGCAGGGCAGAGAGGAAAGAGAGGTATGGTATTCCTTGGAATCTGGGGAAAGAGATTTAGCCTCTGAGTTGCAAATATCTGATTTATTAATTCCTGTAGATGCAGTTTGTGGATTATTGCCGCTTCCTTTCTTTCACCATTTTAAATAGCCTTTATTCAACAGATGCCCTGGCTAGTAGCTCCGTTAGAGGCGGGTGCAGCAGGCTGTTTGACCTAGTTATTTCAATTTTCACATCTTTTCTTATGTTCATATTCAAATCTCTTCTCTTATTTTTCAATTATGAGCTTGCATTTAAGTATTTGGGAAATTTCTTTTTTTCACATATACAGATATGTCCCCTTTAACTTACTGTCATTTTCCTTTGAATTTCCCTTCTTAAATATTCTCCCTTTCTCACTGTCCACTTCCAGTTTTTGAACCAAAACATGACCAAATCATGGCTTTCCCTCTCCTTTCCCACTTTTCCTTTGGGGAGCCAGTACGTGATAAGCCAAAGAAGACAGTTGGTGACATGCATCCACCCTGGAAAAGGAAAGCCTGTGATAAAATTAAACAAGAGAAAACCAATGGTAACTTCTTCAACAGTCCAGAAAAAGTCCCCTTCAGAATTTGCTCAGATGTCTATATCCATTGGCCTTTGCTTCTTCTCATCATATTTTTTAAAAAATAGCATTCTAAAAATATAAAAACAGGCTGGGCGTGGTGGCTCATGCCTGTAATCCCAGCATGTTAGGAGGCAGAGACCTGCCTGAGGTCAGGAGTTCAAGACCAGCCTGGCCAACATGGTGAAACTCTTTCTCTACCTAAAATACAAAAAATTAGCTGAGTGTATTGATGCATGCCTATAATCCCAGCTACTCAGGAGAATCGCTTGAACCCAAGAGACAGAGGTTGCAGTGAGCTGAGATCATGTCACTGCACTCCAGCCTGGGCAACAGAGTGAGACTGTCTCAAATAAATAAATAAAAATAAAAATAGTTTTGTTTTGACATAATAAAATTTAAAAGTGCTGCTTTATGCTACGTTATTTTTTTCCTTCAAAAACCTCAGTAGGCTTTCCTGAGCTGAACTGAGATGTAAAGGCAAGTATCCGTGGGCCGTGGCTTGAGCTGTAAGACTAGGTGACAGATTTCGCAGCACCGCTCAGCTGTAAGTTGGGCTCTGCCGTTTTGCATATTGAATCCTTGGTTCTTGTTTTCTAAGATCTTTCCAGGTGTCCTGAGATGGTCCTTGCACTGAGTTTGTCATCTGCCACACCCCTCAGCAACACCGTGTGCATTCATAAGAATTTGGAATGTCTGAAAGAGCAGCAGAAACGCTACTTTCCAGGTAATTAGCCATCTCTGGTTGCTTTGGAATATGCAGATTGTTCATTCATATAAAAAATGGACTCCTACTTTATATTATATACAGGATCAATTCCAGAGGTTTAAGGACTTAAATATGAGAACGAAATCTTTAAAACTTTTAGTAGAAAATGTATATAAATAATTATGCCATTGGGGTAGGAAAGGATTTTCTAAACCAGACACAAAAGGATCAAACTTAAACAAAAAGATTGATAAGTTTCACCACATTCAAATTAAGAACGGTTCCTCAAAATATATCTTAAAGAAAGTGAAAAGACTGGGCAAAGTGCTCATACGTGTAATTCCAGCACTTTGGGAGGGTGAGGTGTGGAACTGCTTAAGTCCAGTAGTTTGAGACAAGCCTGGGCAACATAGCAAGACTCGTCGACAAAGGAGCAGCACTCTACTACACCCAGTTAATTTTTTAACTTTTGTAGAGACAGAGTCTTCCTGTGTTGCCCAGGTTGCTTTCAACTCCTGGATTCAAGCAGTCCTTCCACCTGAGCTTCCCAAAGTGCTGGGGTTAAGGGCATAAGCCACCACTCCCAGTCACCAGTCTTTTTTTTTTTGAGATGGAGTTTCGCTCTTGTTGCCCAGGCTGGAGTGCAATGGTGTAACCTTGGCTCATTGCAACCTCTGCCTCCCAGGTTTAAGTGATTCTCCTGCCTTAGTCTCCTGGGTAGCTGGGATTAGAGGTGCACCCACCATGCCCAGCTAATTTTTTGTATTTTTAGCAGAGATGGGGTTTCGCCATGTTGGCCAAGCTGGTCTTGAACTGCTGACATCAGGTAATACACCTGCCTCAGTCTCCCAAAGTGTTGGGATTATGGGCGTGAGCCACCACATCCAGCCCAGTCATTTTTTTAATGGACTTTTAGATGATGTCTAATTTTTTCCTTTTAAAACAGTGCTACAATATACATCTTCCTACACCTCCTACCTGAGGTGTTCTTTAAGGATAAATTCCAAGTAGTAATAATTGCTTGTAAATTTAGATGGATATTGCCAGATTGTAATCCAAAACATATACCCAAATGTACTTTCACCAACGTAGTATTATCATGTCACTTCTTTTCTGGAAGAAGCTTAGAATCATTTTGTCCTACCAAAAAGAAAAAAAGACGGCTGGGTGAGGTGGCTCACACCTGCAGTCTCAGCACTCTAAGAGACTGAGGTGGGAGGATCACTTGTGCCCAGGAGTTTAAGACCAGCCTAGGTAACATGCGGAAACCCTGTCTCTACAAAAAAAATTTAAAAATTAGCTGGATATGGTGGCGTGCACTTGTAGTCCCAGCTACCTAGAAAGCTGAGGTGAGAGAATCACCTGAGCTCAGGAAGTAGAGGCTGCAGTGAGCTATGATTGTACCATTGTACTCCAGCTTAGGTGACAGAGCAAGACCCCATCTAACATAACAACAAAAAGTCTCCTTTATGCTGTCCCTTTTTAGTCAAACTCTCCCCAAATCCCTAACCTCTGGCATCCATTGATCTGTTGCCTGTACCTGTAGCTGTGCTTTACAGAATGTCATGTAAGTGAAACCATATAGTAGGTAATCTTGCCAGGAGTTAAGATGGCACTCTCGTGTCTTCCTCCCCATCCCTGTTTCCACTACTTTGCCTCTCACTTTGGTTGTCAGCAACACAAACTGCTGGGAGTGACCTGAATGGACTTTGTTTTTTGCTTTTTTTTAGACAGGATCTCGCTCTGTTCCTCAGGCTAGAGTGCAGTGGTGTGACCTCAGCTCACTGCAACCTCAGCCTCCTGGGTTCAAGCAATTATCGTGCCTCAGCCCCCTGAGTAGCTGGGATTACAGGCACACACCACCATGCCTGGCTAATTTTTGTATTATGTGTGGAGATGGGATTTCACCATGTTGGCCAGGCTGATCTTAAACTCCTGGGCTTAAGTGATCCTCCCACCTCAGCCTCCCAGAGTGCTGGGATTACAGGCGTGGGCCACCATGCCCGGCTTCCTTGCTGTTTCTTGTCCCTGAGTGTTACTCATGTGTCCTCTTTTGACCATCTCTCTATTCTCCTCTTCAACTCACTAATTCCAAGTCATCCTTTAAAAACAGCTCAGGGTTGAGTGTGGTGGCTGACGCCTGTAATCCCAGCACTTTGGGAGGCTGACGAGAGAGAATCACTTGAGGCCAGGAGTTCTAGACTAGCCTGGGCGACATAGCGAGACTACCACCAACACCCCGCCCCCACCCCCATCTCTACAAAAGTTAAAGAATAGGCGGGACATGGTGGCTCATACCTGTAATCCCAGCACTTTGATAGGCTGAGGCAGGCAGATCACTTGAGCCCAGGAGTTTGAGACCAGCCTGGCCAACATGGTGAAACTCCATCTCTACAAACAATACAAAAATTATCCGGGTGTGGTGTCGTATGCCTGTAGTCCCAGCTACTCGAAAGGCTAAGGCAGGAGAATCACTTGAACCTAGGAGACGGAGGTTGCAGTGAACTGAGATCACACCACTGTTCTCCTCCCTGCACAACAGAGCAAAACTGTCTCATAAAAACAAAAACAACAACAACAACAAAAACAGGAATCAGCTCAGGTATTTCCTTCTTCATAAAGACTTTCCTATTTTCTTCTTTCCTAAACTGCATAATACTTTGTGCCCTTCTCTCTGGTCATATTGACCACTTTGTACCATAATTATTGTTGTCTCTGTTTATATCAGCTAATAAGTGCTCCATAAGAATAAGAATTGTTTATCTTTTTATTACTAATGTATAACCTATTGTAGCTACATGAGAGGGTCCCAATGTTGATTGAATTTTCTACGTATAATGATGATTACTAGTTTGTCTGAGGATTTTCTAATTTATTCCAATTCTTTCCCTGTCTAGTATTTTCAGACAGAGTGGTGTATACTCCAGAAAGCCTCTACAAGGAGCTATTCTCACAACATAAAGGACTCAGAGACTTAATAAATACAGAAATGCGCCCTTTTTCTCAAGGAATATTGATTTTTTCTCGAAGTTGGGCTGTGGACTTAGGTCTGAAAGAGAAGCAGGGGGTCATCTGTGATGCTCTTCTAATTTCCCAGAACAACACCCCTATTCTCTATACCATCTTTAGCCAGTGGGATGCAGGGTGCAAGGGCTATTCTATGATAGTTGCCTATTCTTTGAAGCAGAGGCTGGTGAACATAGGTGGCTACACTGGGAGATTATGCATCACTCCCTTGGTCTGTGTGCTGAATTCTGATAGAAGCTCACAGGGTGTTTACAGTTCATATTTACAAATTTACCCCAAATCCTATAACTTCATGACTTCCTGGCACATGGAAGCCCTGTTACAGTCCCTTGTGATAGTCTTGCTTGGGTTCAAATCCTTTTTAAGTGAAGAGCTGGGCTCTGAGGTTTTGAACCTACTGACAGATAAACAGTATCAATTGCTTTCAAAGAACCTTCGCAAGGCCAGAGAGTTGTTTGTTCATGGCTTACCTGGATCAGGGAAGACTATCTTGGCTCTTAGGATCATGGAGAAGATCAAGAATGTGTTTCACTGTGAACCGGATAACATTCTCTACATCTGTGAAAACCAGCCCCTGAGGAAGTTGGTGAGGTATGTTGCCTGTCTGTGTTCACCTTCTTTTCTTGAGTGACTGTGGCTGGTGTGGCTTTCGGTTTACTTGCTAAAATTCGTATGTATTTACCATGCCCAGAGGAGTTTAAAAGTAGAATTGGCTTTGTTTGTTTCATCAGGGAAAACCTGATTGTGTTTCTTACAGTTGCAGAACGAAAAGGATCTGCCAGGCAGTGACCCGGAAAACCTTCATGAAAAATGGCTTTGAACACATCCAGCACATTGTCATCGATGAAGCTCAGAATTTCCGCACTGAAGATGGGGACTGGTATGCGAAGGCAAAGTTCATCACTCAGACAGCAAGGGATGGCCCAGGAATTCTCTGGATCTTTCTGGACTACTTTCAGACCAATCACTTGAGTTGCAGTGGCCTCCCACCTCCCTCAGACCAGTTTCCAAGAGAAGAGATCACCAGAGTGGTCCGCAATGCAAGTCCAATAGCCAATTACCTACAACATATAATGCAGGAAGTCAGAGAAAATCCTCCACCTAACCTCCCCCCTGGGGCCCTGGTGATGCACCACGAACCTAAATGGGCTGAAGGTGTCCCAGGCAATTTAGAGATTGTTGAAGACTTGAACTTGGAGGAGATACTGATTTATGTAGCAGAGAAGTGCCGTTTTCTCTTGAGGAATGGTTATTCTCCCAAGGATATTGCTGTGCTTTTCAGCAAAGCAGGTGAAGTGGAAAAATATAAAGACAAGCTTCTAACAGCAATGAGGAAGAGAAAAATGTCTCAGCACAATGAGGAATCTGATCCGTTACTGCAGATCGGTGATGCGTCGGATGTTCTGGCCGATCACATTGTGTTGGACAATATCCGTCGATTTTCAGGCCTGGAAAGAAACATCGTGTTTGGAATCAATCCAGGAGTAGCCCAACCGGCTGGGGTCTACAATCTTCTGCTCTGTTTGGCTTCTAGGGCAAAAAGACATCTGTACATTCTGAAGGCTTCTGTGTGATAGGACAACCCCAGCCTAAAAAACAATTAAGTGTTTCTCATCTCTAATCAAATCATTTGATCCAAACATGTAAGCACACTCTTATTAAGTCACATGCTCTTCTAGGTGCCGGGGATTGAGAATGAATCAATGTAAGATTTCTCCTTTAGGGCAGAGACAGGCCACTGACAAGTACACAGCTAGACAAGGGATTTCCCATAGTAATAAGGAATATCAGTAATTAGAGGACCCTCAGACTCAGAGGTGTGTGTGTGTGTGTGTGTGTGTGTGTGTGTGTGTGTGTGTGTAGGCAGATGGAGGGATGGGGTGGTTATTTTGGGTGGTCAGGGAAGTGCTCAGGGAAGGAAGAACTTGTCATGAAAAGATCTGAGTGTGCCAGGCAGACTCAGATGTCTGTTATTTTTAACATGGCCATGTGCAGAAAAGCTTGAATGGGACGTGCAAGCAGAATATGAAGGATGGAGCGGGTAGCTCATCTGGCCTTGTAGGGGCCAGGAATGGGCAAGACATGTTTTGAAATGTAAGATCACAGGCTGTTTTTCGCAAAACCACATTATGTTACTTTATTATTTTCTGCTTTTTATTTTAATGGCATTAGATTTTTTTTATCACTATATTTTAAGATACTTTTTGTGTGCCTTTTGGTTATTTGGAATCTGCTCCTTAGCTCTGCTTTTTTATTCTTATGGAGCATCGTGGGTTACTACATGAAAGAAAGACTGCCGCAGTCCCCCAGGGAGGCATACTGTGTTTTATTGATTGATTTTAAGATGATAGAGGGCTTAGGAGGATGAATATATTGGACTCAAAGGTTATATTTTGTTTTTCCATTTAATTTAATAATCAACAAAATGACAAAGTCAGTTTAATATCTTACTTCTGCTAAGTCTTCAGAATTTTAGCTAGTCTTTCAAAAGCCATTGCTACAAAAGTGCAAATTTCTCATTTCCTGTGGGTCTCTAGAAACTCTCTCAATATTTAAAGCCAACAAATCCATCTTTTCTGAGAGACAAAAACTAAAAAATTCAGAGTTAATTCTCTATTAAAAACAGCAAGACCCTGCTATTTCCCAATAATAAAAAATTTAAAATTCTCATTGTAAGAAGTATGAACTTGAGGCTAGAATTGGTTTATTTCTGGCAGCTACTTACAATATTAAGAACTTTATTCTTTAAGACAATTTCACAGGAATGCATGAAATTAACCTATTGTGAAATGTTTTTATGACTAACTTGGAATATACTGCAAATCACTAGTAAGTAGAGATACATTTAAGATAAAATGATTAATATAACAAGTGGTAATTCTGAATAAAGATCTGAATAAATCCAGATCACACTCTCCCTTTACCAATAAGTAAAACAGTGTACAAAATTAGTAAAAATATAGCCCAAAATTTACCAGCAACAGAGAAGCAAAGAATGGAGTTTTAACCATACACTATAAACATCTAACAGATAATGTATGAAAATTTAAAAAATAGAATAGGTTGGGCATGGTGACTCATGCTTATAATTCCAGGACTTTAGGAGACCAAGATAGGAGGATTATTTGAGCCCAGGAGTTCAAATTCAGTTTGGGCAACCTGGTGAGACCCTGTCTCTCAAAAATAAATAAATAAATTTAGCTGGGCATGGTGGTGAACACCTGGAGTCCCATCTTCTCAGAAGACTGAGGCAGGAAGATCACTTGAGCTCAGGAGTCTGAGATTACAGTGAGCTGTGATCCTACCAGTGTACCCAGCCTGGGTGACAGAGCAAGCCCCTGTCTCTAAAAAATAAATAAATAAAATAAAAAATAGAAGTTAAAAGTTCTATATAAAGGCATAGCTACTATCTCACCTGCCCAGTGTAGTCATGAATAGATGTCACATAAAGAAAAGAAAACCAGAATTCTTGTTAATATGACCAATTTGAAGGGTGGTGGCAGAGGTATTTAGCAGGCAGCTCAGGGAAACACCAGGTAGATCCTGTAGCATAGAAGCCCCTGACTGTCCCCAGGGACTCTCTGTAGATACAGGCGGGATTTTCCAGAATTTCACATGAATTAAACAAAGGGGGCTGTGTCTTATTCCTGCATGCTTTGCCTCCTTCATGGAATTCAGCAGATTTAATGGAATTTCCTAGGCAGCAATCAAGAGTAGAAACCAGGTTAACAGCAAGGGCCTCATCTCACACCAAATCAGATCAGGCTACAGAAAAGTAGATGGAAGACACTACCCAGGCCTCCAGCTATACAATGGAGAGGAAGCCAAGCAAGTCTATTTCTCTAAGAAAGTTGTCAAAGAGAGCCCTTCTATGCCATCTTAAAGTAAAAAGAAAGACTCTACCCAGCCACCCTGATTAAGCATTAGAAAGATAAGTGGTCTGATCATTAGGCAGAAAGACAACAGGGAAAAAATGTAAAAAATAAACGTGGCAAAAACCAGATGAAGAACCCATCCTGAAAGGATATATAACTCAGGGGACAAAAGACAACTCACCATAGGTCGGGCGAGGTGGCTCACGCCTGTAATCCCAGCATTTTGGGAGGCCAAGGCAGGCAGATCACCTGAAGTCAGGAGTTTGAGACCAGCCTGGTCAACATGCTGAAACCCTGTCTCTACTAAAAATACAAAAATTAGCTGGGTGTGGTAGTGCACACCCGTAATACCAGCTACTTGGGAGACTGAGGCATGAGAACTGCTTGAACTCAGGAGGCAGAAGTTATAGTGAGCCAAGATCACACCATTGCACTCCAACCTGGGTGACAAAGTGAGACACTGTCTCAAAAAAGCAAACAAAACCTCCCCATAGATGTCCATGCCATAGAAGAGTTTGAGAAGTCTATAAATTCAATAAAGCAAGAGTTGAAAGTCTGTCCCACTGTACCCGAGTTTTTCCTCTCTGAATTGCAGACTAGAAACTCTAGGGCACTAAGCTGGGGCAGTCACAGAGGTGACCTCCTCTGTTTCCCATATCCTACATTACGACAGGGATCGGGGATCAGTATCCTTCACTGACTGATTTCCAATATCTTTAGGCCTGTTGTTTCATATATTTTGTCTGATTTTGCAGTTGTTTGAGAAGGGAAGATAAATATGGTCCCTGTTCCTCTATCTTGACCACAAGTGTCTAAGAAGACAGTGAAGCAATATGTGTATAATTCTTAAGGAAATAAATTCTTACCTAAAAATATTAAACTTAGTCAAAATATTATTCTAGTACAAAGGCAAAACATGGGTATTTCTGAACATAAAAGAGTCCTAGAAATACAGGACTCATGAATCATTCTTGAAGAAAAGTTACGCAGTAAGGAAATCTAGATAAGCAAAATATGTGAAAATAAAAGATTATTACAATTGGACCAAAATTAAGCTTAAATCCATTCACATATATATATAATTAAGATATGTAGGAATCATAATTATGGAAAAGAACGTTACAAACCTTCACAAAGTAAAGATATTTTTATATCAGGTAGATTCTTCTGTTTCAATCTATAAAACCAGGGTTTGGATCATTAAAAAAAAAACAAATAAAAGTAATTTACTGAAATCATTAGAGAGGACCTGGTAGAATAAGAGGACAAAAAGGCTTTAGAGGGGAGAGGTGCCTGAGAAGTTACAGGGACCTGGCTGACAGGAGTGACTTGACCATAGTCATGTCTTTTTACTTGATTTAAGAAGGGTTAAATTACAGTGAGACACTTTCACTTGCCTAGTTTGCATACTCAACTCTTCTCTAGCATAGGGCAGGTTCCTTGGTTGAATAATTTCCACAAAACATGATGTAAAGTGGAAAGATCAGTTCCCCCAGAGAATATCAGTTACCAAAATAGAATGAAAGGATGTTGGGTAAATCAAAACAACAGATGTCCATTATAGCAATTAGCTAAAGTTAGGGAGTGGGAAAGTTTGAGTGCCAATATGTATTTCAAGACAACTTTCAAAGTGGCTCCAAACATTTTATGCTTTTTGCAATTTAGTCATTTTAATATTAGAAAAATCTTCCTGTAACTAAAAGTTCTTGAGGTGAAGAAATACATTCTGTAGTTCAGCTCTTCCTTCAATTTCATTAGTTACTTTTTCTTTAGTTCAAGCAAAATAAATATAAAAATAATTTTAAAATTGTATGTATCATATCATTGCATTTAACATAATTCTATCCAGCTGTTCCTACGTTTTCTCTGCTATATTTTAAAGTTTTCTGGAATATTATTAACCTTGAATATTTCTAGTTAATGAACTTATAAGTGATTTGTTGTTTCCTTTTCTCTTTCAGTATTGCTAGAATCAATTTTATTGACTTTGCACCTTTGTATAAAGACCTAGAAGGTCACATGCTGAAATCACCTTCTATTAAAACAATCTCATAGAAATAATAGAGAAAAATTTTAAAACATTGCCGTATACATAGCCATCCTCACACACAAGAAAAGCACCTCTCCATGGATTAAAACCTATGAGGCATTCGTTCGTACAGGTAGGGAAGAGCTAGGTAAACTGCAGTGTACACTGAGGCTGGCATCACCACAGGCCAGGACACCTATTGTCACAAAGCCAGTACAGAATCTCCCAACCAGAAAGTGTTGCCCTGAGGCTGAGGCCAAATCCATTTTGCCCCCAGTTAGCCAGACCAAAGCCTAAAACTAAAATACCCATGCTTCAGGGTTTGTCGGTGTCGACGCCGTTGGCATTTTGGACTGGACAGTCCTTTATTGTGATAGGCTTCCCTACACACTTTAGGATGTTTAGCAGCATCCTTGGTCCTACTCCCTAGGGGCCAGTAGCAAATCCACCAGCCTCCTTCCCCTACCCCAGGGTTGGCTGTCAGTTGTGACAACCCAAAATATCTCCAGATATTGCCAAATGTCCCTTGGGTGGGCAAAATCACCACCACCATACCTCTTTTGACTAAAAGAGTTTCCAGAATAATGGCAGAATATATGTCAAGCATAACACATTATAGTCAAGATTCAGAACATCAAAGACTCTTTTTCACTCTTAAAAGAAAAAGGTTTAGAAAAATCTACAAAAAGAAGAGTGAATTCGACAATAACTATTTCACTAGCAAGATTAGATGTAAGCAGAATACAGGTAGCACATTCAAACTGCTGTGGAAAAACAACATTGAACTTAGACTTCTCTCCCCAAACTATCATTCAGAGTAGAGGGCAAAATAAATAGATTTCTGACGGGAACAAGTAGGAATAATGTACTCACATTATTCCTCTTCATATAGGGATGGGCTATAAGTGATTTTTTAAAAACTTCCTACTTGTCCCAAGTCAGAAAACCTATTCATAGGGATGGGCTATTAGAAAGCGTGTATGAATAAAGTACTCTAGCGAGAAAAAAAATGAACTGAGAAGAAAGTAGTGGTTTTGAGAAGGAAAGGTGAACAAATAAATTAGTGAAACATAAGGTTAAGTCTATACATATTATTTTCTAATTACCTAGTATGTCAGACTACATCTAGTTAGAAAATAATGATGAAAGAAAAAGCCATATTGTAATTCCAACAAAAAGATAAAATAAGAATAACTGCATTAAGAAAGTGTAAGCTCTTCAGGAATAAAACTATACAATGAAACTAAAGAGCCCAAAAAAGAACTTAGATTAAAAAAAAAAAAAGAACTTAGATAAAAAGTAGACTACGTTTTTGGATAAGAAGATAAAAAAAATTATAAATATATCAATTTTCACTAAGTTAATCTGTAAATTCAGTGTGATCCCAATAAAAATGCCAACAGATTTTCCCCAATAGCATTGAAATGATTTTAAAAGTTATTGAAGGTCAAGCATGGTGGCTCAAGCCTGTAATCCCAGCACTTTGGGAGGCCGAGGCAGGCGAGTTGCCCGAGTCCAGGAGTTCAAGACCAGCCTGGGCAACATGGTGAAATCCTGTCTCTACTGAAAATGCAAAAAATTAGCTGGGTGTGGTGGTGCACACCTGTAGTCCTAGCTACTTGGGAGGCTGAGGTTAGAGAATCACCCGAGCCTGGGGAGGTAGAGGCTGTAGTGAGCCCAGATCACATTACTGCACTGCAGTCTGGGCAGCCAGAGTGAGATCCTGTCTCAAAAAAAAATTATTGGAAACTACAAGGCAAGAATATCCAACAAAAATCTAGAAAAGAAGAAACCTAAGTGAGTTAGCATGAACAAATATTAAAATATCTTAAAAAGCTATAATAATTAAAACAATATGGTGCTGATGTGTGGAGGGTCAATGACACAAGATAGAATGACCAAAAATAAATTTAAAATGCATGTTGAAGTGCATTAACAGCATATGTTAAAGGTGGCATTCAAATTAATTGGGGAAAGATGGATTAGTCAATATATGATGAACAACTTGGGTATCTAGCTAAAAAAAAAAAAAAATTAAGCATGGGCCATATGTCAGACTTGATGACAAGAGGCATCAAGGAGGACCAAGTGTTTAAAAGTAAAAATATGGAATCATCATAGTGCATGAAGAAAAAGTAGGACTTAAAAATAATAATCTCAGCATGGGGAAGGTCTAAGTATCGCCCTCAATCAGAAACCAGGAAGGAAAATATTAACTATTTCAAACAAAATTATCTCTGTAGCAAAAACAGCATAAAAGGTCAAGAAACAACATGCTGGGAAAAGAATTGCAATGAATATCACAGACAAATAGTTAATTTTTATTTAAAAAAATAGCTTCTACAAATCGAAGATAAATATTCTAAGGTCTCAAAGGAAAAATAAGCATAGGATTTGACGAGTGGTAGAATACAGAAAAAGAATTTAAAATAGCTCCCAGACATATGGAAACATTACTCATGATAACAGAAGTATCAATTGACAAAATCATTCAGATTGATAACAAACCATTTGGCAAGGGAAAAGCACTTCTACGCATTGCTATAAATTGGTACGACTTCTATTTATCAAAATTGTAAATACATATATCCCTTTCTCTAGCAATTTCTCTTTTAGAAATTTATTCTATATATATATATTCAAACATATGAAATGCTACTGTACAGTGGCTGAATTTCACTTTATTCCTAAGAGCAGAAGACTGCAAAATAGTAAATATCTACTCAAAGGGTCTAAGGATTAAATTTTGGCATATCAGCACATGATAACACTGTGAAGCCGTAAAAAAAGGGAGATCTCTATATGAATTGATGTGGGACCATCTTTAAGATGTACTGTGTGTTGAACAAAGCAGCATGCTGAAAATGTCTACTTTATGCTTGTAGAATCAATATAAGTATGTGCTTGTAAATGCAGTATCTTCGGAAGTATACCTAAACAATTGGTAACAGTGTCTGACTGTGGGGAAAGGCAGATGGGTGCCAGAGTGAAAAAAATACAGCTTTTGCTTTTTATGACTTTTGGATTCTGTACCACATAATAATTTTGATGAAAATGTTGCTGTGTGTTTTTACTTGTTCATGGAATGATTTTATAAATTGCTCTTAGTTTTCTATCAACCAATATCCTGGAATAAACCCCTCATGATTGTAATGAATATTGAAAAATGTAGAAAATACAAAAATGATAAATCTTTGCTATAAGGGATTTATAAGTTTTAATATCTTTATATTTGCTTCAAGCTTTTTTTTAAAATAAAAGAAATGCAACACTGCAATTGAATTTGAATTCTTTTTTCTTCTCTTTCACATCCAATTTATCTCCCCTTCCTCCAGAGGCAATAACTATCATGACTTTGGTGGGTATCCTTTCAGGCTATTTGTTAACAGTTTTACACACACACACACACACACACACACACTCTCTCTCTCTCATCAGATCACACTATTTATCATTAGTGGTGGCATAAGATGAAGTGAAGGTAGAGGACAAGGTGCTGGGAATTCCAGTTTATGAATTTAGTTTCTAAAGGCATTTAGTTTCCATGGCAACAATAGTAATTAGAGAGATTGTAAATCAGCTTTTTGGTAGCTCTAGGAAGTTTAGACAATAAAATTTGAGATTGAAAGCAAAACCATCCAGCTGAGAATATCCATGGAAAACTGGAATGCCTTGATGACAGTTTTGGACAAGTCCCTCATCCTGTAGTTGCAGGGCAGATATGGCTGAGCACCAAACCAAGAGCCTGATTGTAAGGATGATAAGTTCAATCCCAATTAAATCTACACCACCATGTCACATCTCTTACACTAAGGAAAGGGCACTGGTATGGAAGCAGTGAGACCTTGCGACATGGCATAAGAAAACTGAGAACTTTGGAACCATTTCAAATGCCTTTCAGACAGGTAGCCACATTGTGCCAAAAGGACTATCCTTCCTTGGCAAAAACAAAAAACAAAAAACAAAAAAAACCTTCTAGTGACTGAAGGACTTCTCTCAGGTCAGATGCCTCACAACTTGATACTGATTTTCTTCAGGACCCATCCTCACCCCATAGTAAGAGTTAGATCTTAGTATAGTCCAGGTGCAGAAATAAAGACCTGTTCCTTGCAGAGAAAGCTTGTACACAAAAATGTTCCACATCTCATTAGTGTATATTGGCAGAACCTGGGCAGCAAGTAGGGGAATGCGTATTAAAGATGTTAAATGAAGGAGGATAAAATAAAGGCTTGATCTGACTACGCTCAGTGGGGATTGAATGTGTTGGCCTGGGAGTAGTTGCTACTCTGCTAGATTTGGCCAATTGATTTTGGCTCACTGATACCTTGACTCAATGTTGGTCTACAGTTAATGAGTTTGAGATGCCTTGACTTACATGGCATTTGGTAGAAACTTGCTGCTCAAAATGTGTCCTGTGGAGTTGCTGTAGCAGCATCACTGGGAGCTATTTAAAAATGTAGAATCTCAGGCCCTGTCCTAGACCTTCTGAATCAGAATTTTAGCAATATCCCCATGTGCTTCTTATGTACATTATACATTACAGTTTGAGAAGCACTGTCCTAGAAGGAGCTCAAAGACTCGAAGATGTGAGAATATTGAAATGGGGCTACTATGTGCAACATGCTTCAACACTGCCCTCCTAGCCAGAATCCCTGAACAAGCCCAGGGGATGCAACCATCACCAAGGAATTAAGACATGCATTGGAGAGGAAGGTACCAGCAGTGCCAGAGTGAGACAGGAGGCAAACAGACACCCAGGGTGCAACATTTAAGCAGGCACTCACTCTCAGGTGCTGATCCTGAATGCATAAGCCTGAAAGTGAATGCTCCTTCAATTTCCTGTGCCAGGGTACTTCACTAACCCTGGGCGCTGGTAACCTTGTGAAGCTCTTTGGTGGCTTTCTATAGGCGAGAAATGACAGTGGGGTATGCAGCATTAGAACTGGCTTCCCTTACCTAAATGGAAGTAATCTAAATGGTAGAAGTCGGGTTGCAGTGGTTATTGAACAGCTGAGACAAGATGGGCATAATTATCCCAATAAGCCATAGGATTGGAGTGCTAATCTGACTGTTTTGACCAGGAGGGATCCATAGTGATGATCATGGCATCCTTAGAAATTAAATAAATGGGCAGTCTACTAAAATCCAGCTTTACATACATAGGCAGAAAGATCCTAAATATGCTGAGCATAACCCTATCTCTAGCTGTCATGGTGGGGATTCAAAACCCCTTATCCAGTTTCCGAATATATGCTAATACAAAATCCTACAAATCTTTGGGAAAGAGACTTTTGAGAAAAATCCTGTCACATGGCTGCAGACACATTGTATGACTCTTCCCTCCGTCCTTCATCAAAGGGATCTCTGATGACATTTAGTAGGGTGAATGTGTACTGGGGAAATGGAACTATCCAGGGATTATTAGATTCTGGTTCTGAATGATTCTGGCTCTGATTCTGAGAGACTGAAATGCCATATTGGTCCAGCAGGCAGAGTAGGGGCCCAAGGAGCCAGATAATCACTTGTCCTTTGGTTATTTCTTCAGCCTGGACAATGTATAGTAGACATAGGAATTGGAAACTGCCAGAATGCCCACATCAGTTTCCAGATCCAAAAAGTGAGAGTTACTATGTTAGGAAGGGCCAAAAAGAAGCGCCTAGAATTGTACTCTTCACCCACATCAAAATAGCAGTCTTTCCCAGGTGAGGTGTCTCAGGACTATAACCCTAGCATTTTAGGAGGCCAAGGTGGGCAGACTGCCTGAGCTCAGGAATTTGAGACTAACCTGGGCAATATGGCAAAATCCCATCTCTACTAAAAATACACAAAAAATTATCCAGGCATGGTAGTGCCTGCCTGTAGTGTGTTGCTTGAACCTGGGAGGCGGAGGTTGTAGTAAGCCAAGATGCCACCATTGTGCTCCAGCCTGGGCAACAGAGCAAGACTCTGTCTCAAAAAAAGAAAAGCAATCACACATTCCTGGGGTGGGGGAGTTTCAGAGATTAATCCTATCATCAACAACTTAATAGCTGCAGAGGTACTGATTCCTGTCACATCCTGACTTAACCCACCTCTTCGGCTGGTGAAAAAGCACTCGTCAAATCCTCTGCTCATTTTTCCTTTGAGACCTTAGAATTTTTCTCTTCGATCTGTAGAAGGTATTTCTTTTAAAATAAGCAATTAACTATTTGTCTGTGATATTTGTTGCAATTCTTTTCCCAGCATGTTGTTTCTTGAACTTTTATGCTGTTTTTGCTACAGAGATAATTTTGTTTGAAATAGTCAATATTTTCCTTCCTGGTTTCTGATTGAGGGCCATACCTTTGCTGAGATGCCAATGATCTTCACAAACACAAACAGGTTGGATGCCAATTTCACCTGCTCTTCTGGGTTGTGGTATCTTCACTGGAGCAAGTTAATATAGTCCCTGGCACCTGGTTTGCATCTATTGCCAGATTTCTGCTCCCCCACACCATTTCCACAAGACAAGGAAATGAGAAGCAGTTTGATCTAAGTGATGGGTCAAGAGGATAGTTTGCCATCTTGCTTCATGACTACAGCAACTCAAATTCACTCTGTCATGATATAAACAGGATAATTCTTGATTATTTTGCTATCCCATAGAGATGACATTATGCTACTTGGACTCAATGAGGAAGTACATCAAATGTGCCTTGGATACATGCCTGCTAGAGGGTATGTGACAAACTTCACAGGTTCCACAGCCTGTCACATCAGTGATGTTTCTGGAGTTTGGTACATTGGGGCATGTTGTAACAGCATCTCTAAAAGAAAGAATAACCTTTGAAGCTCCATGCTTACTTGGTTTATCTGGATTTTGGACAGGCTAATCCATTTTCTGGTAAGCAGGAAGACTGCCAGAGAAGGAAAGTTCTTTCTAGCAGGTCCAAGTTGTGGTGTGCATGTCCCACTATTTGTACACAATAACCCAGCAGACCTAATGATAATGGAAGACTCTGTAGAAGTCAGAGGTCTTCGAAAATCCGCGATAACAGAATCCCTAGGGTTTTGGAGGAAGGCTATGCCTTCTTCTGTCAACTAGTAGTGTCCATATGAAATCAGTATCTCATTTTCCATGAGGCCCTGTTGAGACTGAGTATCTGACCATGGCATCCCAAGTATCTGTGTGACCTGAACTCTTATCATATCCAAAGGAGTCATCTGTTCCACTAAATCACACACAGCAGAATCCCATCATAAAATGGAATTCATATATGTAAGACTGGGGCCTTATAAGTCTGCAAGAAATGAATAAGCTGTAACAGCAGGTGGCTCAGACTTTCATAGAATCAATGTCCACTGCTTCACTGCCTTTCTCTCTACTTACAGCAATGACCTCATGGGGCACACGGCCAGCTAAAGGAGAACAAAAAGGTGGGCCTGGTTTGCAAACGAAGCTTCATGATCCACAGGTCTCAACAAGAGAGATGGCTTTTACTCCCTGACTCCACTCAGGGGTCACACTGCAAGACAATGATGAAGTCCTCCAAGTGGGTATACATGTTTGTGCATTTTGGGTGAAATGATGGCTACCTCTATGGACTTAGAACCCACGGGGGAATGAAAGTTGAAGTAATCCCACCCAGTAAAGACTCCTATCCAACTGAGGTGAGCAGGCAGAACTTAGAGAGGACTGTGGAGGAAGGCTGCTATAACTACCAACCAAAGCCTTGTGACTAGCTTCAGAAGCAGGTACAACTGCAGATAGGTTTTCTTTTACCAAAAGAAAAACTTTAGACAAATTGAGTTTAGCAGAGTTTACCTGAGCAAAGAACAATTCATGGATTAGGCAGCATTCAGAACCAGGAACATGGGCAGGCAGTATTTACAGAAAGAAAAGGGAAGTGACATACAGAAACAGCTTGATTGGTTGCAGCTTGGCATTTACCTTCCATGGACGTGGTCTGATCAGTTGGCAGCCTGCGATTGGCTGAGTTTGACTGCTGTGATGGGATGAGTCTTGGCTATTTGTTACAAGACTATACTCTTAAGTTAGGTTGCAGTTTGTTTACATACTACATTAGGTTACAGTTTGCTATGTACAGAGGCAGCTTTAGGCCAAATTTGATTTAATCTAAAATTGCTAATTATTGATGTTTCTTTCTCCTCTTTCCCCTGTGGCCTTATAAAAAGAAGACTGGCCGTGGCTAACTTTTTTTGTTTCAAATGAACATTTGACTGAACTGATAACATGGTAGGTGATCTCACCTCATTGTGTTGGGGACATTAACTCTTCACCCAGAAGAATGATAAGATTGGGGTAGGAGGGAACTGGGGAGTTGTTGTGCTGGATATCCTCCATTTATTCCTTTGGCATCCATTCTCCATCCTTCTTCACCCTGCCCTGTGCTGCAGGAAGCTGCCTAGATAATATCAGTAGGGCTCCCTTGCCATCTGAATTTTGGTTGCTTGGTCAATGGGGACAATGGCTGAACATGAGAGGGAGGGCGGAGAGTGGGGTGAGACTATTCTTTGTCTCCTGGTTCTCCTCTTGCAGGTAATGCAGGCTGGCTATGTCCCACAACTAAAGGTTCCTATGATGCAGCCTCTTGACAGGTCTTTTGATCTCCTGGTTCCAGTAACTTCTTCTTCCCCTCGACAGAGCTGCTTGCCCCTCACCAACAGCCCCAACCTATACAGTGTCTCCTGTGGCCTCCCTCTTCTCTGTCCACACCTTTATAAATAGTCCCTTTTAAACTCTTCTCTAATTATGCCTTTGAATGTACCTTGTGTTTGTTAAAGGAAGACTAGACAAATTAAATTTAACAAAATTTAATTGAGGAAAAAAACGACTTGTGAAGAGATTCAGAGAGCTCTGAGCCTAAATGTGGGCAGGCAGCATTTATTGACAAAAAACAGAATTGAGGTATAGAATACGGAAACAGCTTCCTTGGTTGCAGCATGGCGTTTGTATATGTACATACACACACACATATATATATACACACACACACACACATTTATATATTTATATATGTGTGTACATGTACACACATATTGTATATATTGCATATATGTATATTGTATATATGCACACATATATTTATATATATGTGTATGTGTATACATATATCACAGTTTCTTTATCTGCTCATTGATTGATGAGCCTTTGGGCTGGTTCTGCATTTGTGCAATTGTGAATTGCCACTCATCCTTTTAGCTGCTTCTCTTTCAGTTAATATTTTCATAAAAATTCAACAGATTTTTGTTGATTCACTCTTTTTCTTCAGTTCTGCTTCTGAGTCATGGATAGAGACAAGAGTCATATAATGAGGCCAGAATCTCTTTCTTTTCTTGACTACTCTTTTATTAGGTTGGTGAAAAGTAATTGCAGTTTTTGCCATCAAAAATAATGAAGAAAAGAAGCAATCGTTTGCTTCTCTGCATCTCATCATTACTGGCTAATTTTTTGCTATATCTTTACGGTTTTCATCCATTTTCTAAAATGCTGGGGGAGAAGGCTGGGCACAGTGGCTCATGCCTGTAATCCCAGCCCTTTGGGAGGCTGAGGCGGGTGGCTCAGGAGGTCAGGAGTTCGAGACCAGACTGACCAATATGATGAAAGCCTGTCTCTACTAAAAATACAAAAATTAGCTGGGTGTGGTGGCACACACCTGTAGTCCCAGCTACTCGGGAGCTGAGGCAGGAGAATCACTTGAACCCAGGAGATGGAGATTGCAGTGAGTTGAGATTGTGCCACTGCACTTCAGCCTGGGCAACAGAGCAAGACTCAGTCTCAAAAAGAAAAATACTGAGGGAGAGACGTTTCGAGGTCTGGACTTTACCAGTCAGAGTTCTAAACTTCATATGAAGTATTTTACTAAGACATCAGCACATACAGCTCTAGGATACAAAACAATCATGGGATTTTTAATGTCATTCTACAATAGGCAAATCTTGCATTTTTCTGTGACCATGTCTTATATTTAAGATTATAAAGTGAATTTCTCAATCCCATACATAATTACCAGAGCTGGTTCTCATGTGTGATAAACATGTCTACTCAAGCTTGCACTTCTCCAGTGAAAAGTTAAAGTCTATATTCAAGGCAGATAATGGGGCTACTTTTATATGTATAACTAAACAAATTATTCAAAGAATCATTTTCTAGTTTCCTTTTCTTTTTCTTTTCTTTTTTTTTTTTTTTTGAGATGAAGTCTTACTCTGTCACCCAGGCTGGAGTGCAGTGGCACAATCTTAGCTCACTACAACCTCCGCCTCCCAGGTTCAGGAAATTCTCCTGCCTCAGCCTCTTGAGTAGCTAGGATTACAGGCGTGCACCACCATGCCCAGCTAATTTTTGTATTTTTAGTAGAGATGGGGTTTCACCATGTTGATCAGGCTGGTCTCGAACTCCTGACCTCATGATCCACCCGCCTTGGCCTCCCAAAGTGCTGGGATTACAGGTGTGAGCCACTGTACCTGGCCTCTAGTTTCCTTTTCTTAGAAAATCTAGATCTTTTTGGCTCATGAATCTTTAGGGCTTGTTGTATTTTAGAGGAAGTAGTGACAAATCACAGATTTTGTTTCTAAGCAGTGACGGCCCGGGAAGGCCTAGCTGGACTTCTATGAACTCAGCAGAACCCAAAACACTTGGAGGTAACTGGCTCCTCCTATTGGTGCTCTCTGAGGTTAAGTCAAGGAGAAAATATTTCTCCCAGGAACTCTGAGGCAATGAGAAACATAAGAAAATATTCTCCAAGGAGGATCCAAGATGGCCGACCGCTAACATCTTGGGATTGTAGCTCTCAGGGAAGGCGTGGAGAACTAGAGGAAACCACACTTTCAGACAAATTCTGGTCTCTCAAGGAGCAGCAGATTCCCAGTGGAAGAATCACACAGGACGCCAGCCCGACTCTCGTGGATGGAGCAGCGGTTCCGCCAGCACCTCCGTGCTCACGGAGCAGAGTAAACAAGGCCGGCTCCCCCTTCTGACCAAGGCTTGGAGGACCCAAAAGGTTCCCCAGCACTCGGCGAGGCAGCTCCTGACCCAGAGTAAACGAGACAGGTTCCCCTTCTGACCGAGGCTTGGAGCCCCGGCAAGGCAGAGTCGCCTGCTACGGACACAAGAAGGAAGCCAGACAGGAGAATCCTGGGCAGAAAAGCACCGTCAGTCTTAATGCCGCTGTTCTGGCCCTCGGAACTAACAACTTGGACGTCCACTCAAGAGACCTAATCTGAAAGCTGGTAACTTCAAAGACAACAGGAGGATAAATTTACAATGATGGGAAGAAACCAGCATAAAAAAGCTGAGAATATTCAAAGTCAGAACGCCTCTCCCCCTAAAGATGATCACAGTTCCACATCAACAATGGAACAAGGCTTGATGGAGAACGAGCGCACCCCGATGTTAGAATCACGCTTCAGGGAATGGATAATAACAAACTTTGGTGGTTAAAAGAACATGTTGTAGCCCAACGTAAAGAAACTAGGAACTTTGAAAAGAACTTTGAAAAAAGGTTTGATGAAATCCTATTGAGAATAGACAACTTAGAGAGGAGTATGAGTGAATTAATGGAACTGAAAAATACAATACAGGAACTCTGAGAAGTATGCACAGATTTAAACACTCGAATTGTTCAAGCAGAAAAAGGCATATCAGAGGTCAAAGTCCAACTTAATGAAATAAAACATGAAGAAATGGTTAGAGAAAAAAGGATAAAAAGGAATGAGCAAAGTCTCCAAGAAATGTGGGACTATGTGAAAAGACCAAATCTACGTTTGATAGGTGTACCTGAATGCGACGGAGAGAATGAATCCAAGCTGGAAAATACCCTTCAGGGTATTATTCAGGAAAATTTTCCTAACCTAGCAAAACAGGTCAATATTCAACCCCAGGTAATACAGAGACCACCACAAAGATATTCCTCAAGAAGAGCAACCCCAAGGCACATAATTGTTAGATTCACCAGGGTTGAAATGAAGGAGAAAATACTAAGGGCAGCCAGAGAGAAAGGTCAGGTTACCCACAAAGGCAAGCCTATCAGACTTACAGCA
>CAUYOR010060510.1:0-28851 GCA_963573925.1 Callimico goeldii
AATACAAAAAATTAGCTGGGCACGGTGGTGCGTGCCTGTAATCCCAGCTACTCAGGAGGCTGAGGCAGGAGAATTGCCTGAACCCAGGAGGCAGAGGTTGCGGTGAGCCGAGATCACGCCATTGCACTCCAGCCTGGGTAAGGAGCGAAACTCCGTCTCAAAAAAAAAAAAAAATGCCTAGGACTAGATGGATTCATGTCTAAACTCTAGCAAACATAAAAAGAAGAATTAATTTCAGTCCTTCTGAAAATATTCCAAAAAACTGAGGAAGAACAAATTCTCCTTAACTCATTCTACAAGGCTAGTATCACCCTGATACCAAAACCAGACAAAGGTGCCATAACAATAAAACTACATTGATATCCAGAATAAACACAGATGCAATAAATCCTTAACAAAATGCCAGCAAAACTGAATGCGACAGCACATCAAAATGATGATACGCCATTATCGGGTAGGATTTATCCCAGGAATGCAAGTACGTTTCCATATATGCAAATTGGTAAATGTGATATATGACATCAATACAATTAAGGACAAAAATAATATTATCTTCTTAACAGACACAGAAAAGGCATTCAATAAAACTCAGCAACCCTTAACAATAAAAAAAAAAAGAACTTCAACATAGAAAGAACATAGTTCAGTAAAATGAAGGCAATATATGCCAAATCCACTGCCAGCATCATGGTTAATGCAGGAAACGTGAAATCATTTTCTCTAGGAACCAGAACAAGACAAATATCCCCACTGTTACCACTTCTATTCGATATAGTACTTGAAGTCCTTGCCAGAGCAATCAGGCAACAGAAAGAAAATAAAGATTCAAATTGGAAAAGAGAAGTCAAAAGACACCTGTTTGCTAGGGATATAAGCTTTCATCTAGAAAACCTTTAAGAATCCCACAAAAAACTCTTAGAATTAATTAATAAATTCAGCAAAAATTCAGAATATAAAATTAATGTACAGAAATAAGTAATGCTTCTATACGCCAGTGGTGATCTAACTCAGGACTCTATTTAAAAAGCAACTCTATTTACAGCAACTATATAAAAATAAAGTATCTAGGCACGTATTTAACCAAAGAGATGAACACCTCCATAAGGAGAACTCCAAAACACTGATGAAAGAAATTACAGATGATACAAGCAAATGGAAAAACATCCCATGCTCATGGATTGAAAGAATCAATACCATTAAAATGGCCACACTCTCCAAAGAAATCGACAGATATAAAGCAGTTTCTATCAAATCACTAAGATCACTTTTGAAAAAAATACTATAAAATTCATGTATAATCAAAAAAGAGCCCAAATTGCCAAAGAAATCCTAAACAAAAAGAACAAAACTGGAGGATCACATTATATTTCAAGGCTACAGTAATAAAAAGAGCATGGTACTTGTACAAATGTAGACAGTAGTACCAATGAAACAGAATAGAGAGTCAGGAAATAAAGCAACAAACCTGCAACCAACCGATCTTTGATGAAGTTGACAAATATATACACTGGGGAAAGGACACTAACCTCAATAAATGGAACTAACTGGGAAAATTAGAGAGCCATATGCAAAAGAATGAAATTGGACCCATACCTCTCGCCATGTATAAAAAGTAACTTACTTTGGATTAAAGACCTAAACATAGACTTAAAACTATAAACATTTAGAAGAAAATCTAGACAAAACTCTTCTGGACATTGGACTGGGAGAATCATTTATGACCAAATTCTAAAGCAAACACAACAAAAACAAAAATGGACAAATAGAGCTTATTTAAATGAAAAAGCTTGTGCACAGCAAAAGAAACAGCAGAGTAAACTGGTAACTTACAAAATGGGGAAAATATTTGCAAATCATCCGTCCAACAAAAGACTAATATGCAGAATCCACAAGGAACTCAAACAACTCAACAAGGGAAGGAACCAGGCAACCCCATTAAAAAGTGGGCTAAGGACATGATCAGGTATTTTCAAAAGACATAAAAGCAGTCGACTAATGTATTTAAAAAATCACTAATTGTCAGAGAAATGCAAATTCAAACCATAATGAAATAGCACCTTAGAAAAAGTTAAAAATAACAGATGTTGGCAAGGATGCAGAGGAAAGGGAATGCTTATACACTGTTGGTGGGAATGCAAATTAGTAAAACATTTCTGGAAAACAGTATGGATATTTCTCAAAGAAGTAAAAATAGAACTACCAGTGCATCCAGCAGTCTCACTACTGGGTATGTACCCAAAAGGAATAAAAACAAATGAAAACAACAACAAACATTACATCAAAAAGACATTTATACCTGTATATTTATCCCCGCATATTCACAATAGCAAAGATATGGAATCAACCTAAATGTTCATCAGCATGTGATTGAATAAAAATATGCAGTACACAGACACACACACACCATGGACTACTACTAAACCACTATTAAAAAAAATAAAATCATGTATTTTGCAGCAACATGGGTGGAACTGGAGGCCATCATCTTAAGTGGAATAACTCATAAACAGGAGGTCAAATACTGCATGTTCTACCTATAAGTCGTAACTCAATAATGAGTATTCATAAACACACAGAGAAGAATAATAGACACTGAGCACTCCAAAAGATGGGAGGGTGGGAGGTACGTGAGGTTTGAAAACTCACACTATGTACGGTGTTCCCTGTTAAAGGCTTCACCATTCTACAATATATGCATGTAAGACATTTGCACTTGTAAATCGTAAATAAGTAGATTGCTAGTTAAAAAAAACTTTTGGGACTATGGATATATTCGTGATCTTGAGTATGGTTATGGTCATTCAAATGTGTACACACATGAAAATTTATCAAATTGGACTGTCCACCTTGAGTATGTACAGCTTATTGTATGTTAACTATACCTCTAAAAGAAATTAAAATAAAATGTTAGAAGAAAGTATATACAAGCAACAGTTTGGCTTTTAGATACATTCTGATGACACATATTAGAATAACTACCATACCATAATAGCAGCAGAAAATGATAATCTAATCTATACAGAACTTTAAATGAAATTTGAACTCACAAGTGCCAGGTATATCTGAGATTAGACAGTAGAAAAACGAATCTCTACTTTGAAAGAGTTCAAAGAGACAAGTAAGATTATTAACAAAAGCAGACATACGCTGAGTTTTAACACCATGAAATTTCAAAATAACATGAATTATGAAAAATAAAATTTTTAAATTTCCAGAAAATAAAACACGTTGTCTAAAAAGTATTTAAAAGAGGAGTATTAATTTTCTCAATAGAAGCACTCATTTCCTAAAGAAATAGAGAAATACCTCAAAATCTGAGAGAGAAACACATTAATCAATTTTAGGTTAAAATAAAGGCATTGTGAGGTACCTATGTCAAACAGTTTACCTTACATGGGATTTTCATAAAAAAGTGGAAAACTGAGCAAGTAAGACATGGAAAATGAGTATTAAAACCAAAGAACCAACACTGAATAAAGGTAAATAATGATAGAAAGAGAAAATTCAGGAAGACAGGCATGTGGTATTCCTCAGTAGCAAGCAAGAATGGAGATTCCAGGAATAATGTTTCCTAGAAAAAACTAGTTGAATAACCAGAGTATGTATTTAAATGTGTTTAGAAGAAGTTAACATTTCAATAGAGGTTGGAGATAAATTACACATTACCTACAGTTATAGATCAGTATTAAGATTACAAAATAGACTATAATCTCCTAGAAAACACAAAACTGTACAGAAATCAGAAGAGCTATACAGAAATCACCGTATAGCTCAACGTGAATAATGTTTACATAATCATAATTAAAACACTAATCATTAATTTAAATAAATAGTATGGCACAACTCTCTTGTATATGAAGTAGGGTAAATAGAAAACCCTCCTACATTAGAGAGTTAATAGATACATCTAACGCCAGCAAATCAAGAAATAATAGAATGATCATGTTGTCTGACATAATACAATACAGAAAGAAAAGTTTTCTTAATGATGTCATCTCAAGAGTGAAGATTTGGTTTGCCCAAGTGCAAGGGAATTTTTTTCTTATTTTTTTCCTATTATAAACCATGTAGAATTATTTCACTTTGAAAACTATGAAAATACAAACGTGATAAAGCATAAAAATTAAAATTAATAAATTAAAATGGGAAAAGTCTGGTTCTGAATAACATAGTGACAGCAATGAACAGCATTATGGTTTAGTCATAATGATACCGAGTTTACAGCTTTGAAGTAACAACAATTTTATAGTTTATTCTGAGATTATAAAATTACTAAATTTTTTAAATGAGAACATAATACTTGAATCATTAGATCAGCCTCATAAGGTGACTGATTTCTTCAAAGATTCATTCTCTCTTTCTCTCTCTCCTTAATCTATAACTTCTTTGCAAGGAGTATCTAATCTGAATTCTCAGAACAGAAAAAAGAGAATATAAATCTCTTTGCCACTATACGACTGTCAGATTTCACTAAGTTCAATTATCATTGGATACCACCCTAAGTTAATTTGCCACTGATTTGTATCTGCATGTTGAGACCTGTTTTACTTGCTCTTATGACAGATGTATTTCCGCCATTTTAGCAGTTAAATTAAACTGCGAAAGGCTATTGACGATTGAGGAATGATAACTCAGCTACACAGCAGCACCATCTTTTGGCCTTTTAAGGAAAATGATCCAAACTTATGAATTATGAAGTCTGTATTTCTGGCATGCAACATATGCTCACTTCGTGAATCATCTTTGTAATGTATTTAAAGTAAGGAAATGGCTTCGAAAGGGCTGAAATCAACATTTCACATGAGATCGGATATCCACAGAAACAGATCAACTGAAAACAAAAATCTATATTTTATTCATTCAACAAACATTAAAGTATTACTTTAGAAGACATTTACCTATAGAATTGGAATTCCTTTCTAACTTATGAATTGCTTGTACATTTATTTTGTATGATTATTTCATATTATCATTTAAGTTTATTATTTCTGACTTATGAAAGGACTTTCTATAATTTATTTATTTTTTAGAAAGCTGACTCTAAAGTACACTTTCCTCCATTTATCTTTAGAGTAGTAGTAATATATTTATTGCCAAATAGATGTGATTTTTAACATCTATTTACCAAATGTTTTTATCTTTTCACATACTATTGTCAAATGTTGTCTGCAGAAAATTTACAGGAAGTCAAAATTTATGAAAACTAGATTTTGTTAGGTTGGTGTAATGAATAAGACAAATGCTTTCTTTTAGAATATCATTTATTGCTAAAGATGTAGTTACAGAAATTATATATAAAAAATAAACAGAATGCAGCATCAGAAAATGTGGTTTAAATCTGACCCTAACAATGACTAGCTGTTTATATTACAGCAGTAATTCGATGTTTACTTCATACATATGGAAATATTTCCCAATATTAATCTAAAATATTGCCTTGTCTAATTCATATAGATGCTTCCAGGTATGTACATATACAAAATAGAGTTTATTTAGGGCAGTGTTGGGTTCACAGCAAAAAGGAGCTGAAGACACAGAAATTTCTCATGTACCTCTTGTCCCACACGTGAATAGCCTCTCCCGTTATCAACATTCCCAGCCAGCACAGAACATTTGTTACAACTGATGAATCTACATCGACACAGTCATCACCCCAAACTTGTCATTTACATTTAGGGTTCACTCGCAGTATTTTACATTCTATAGGCTTGGACAAACGTATGGTATATATCCCCCATTAGGATATCATACTGAATATGTTTCTTTTCTTAAAAACTCTGTGCCTGAGTATACTTTTTTAAATTGTTAATTTTTGAATTGCATTTTTGTGTTTTACCAAATAAACCACTGTAGTATTTTAAGATTTTATCATTACATTTTTCCCACTACGATCTTATTTTTTCGGAATTCTGTGATAACAACATATATAAAGCTTTTTAAAAATGTATATTTACACATTCCTAACAAAAAATATTTTTTCTCCAAAAAGGCTTTCTCATTAAGGCCAATCTTAGAGTATAAACAAAATATTCATTTATAATTCTTCTACATCACACTCAAGCCTAGAGTGTCATTTAGATCACTGAGTTGAATAATATCCAGAAATATAAATATAAAATAAATAAGTGTATTTGTCAACAGACCTAGATCTGTCCTACTTAGTATCATAGCCACTAATTTTGAGATGCTGAGGCGGGAGAATTGCTCGAACCTGGGAGGCGGAGGTTGCAGTGAGCCGAGATCGCACCATTTCACTCCAGTCTGGGTGACAGGAGAAAAACTCTGTCTCAAAAAAAATTAAATAAAATTTAAAAAATTTAAGAAAATTTAAAATTCAGTTGTTCAGTCAATCTAGCTGCATTTCAAGAGCACAATAGCTGCAAGTAGCTAACAGCTTGGGGACTGTAGGTGTGACCGTTTCCGAAGTACTAGTCTTCTGTGAAGACTATCATGGAAAACTAGTAGACAGTACAGGTTATCATACACAAAATACTATCTAAAAAGCTAATAGAAATCAAACTGTATACCAAAATTTCAACAGTAAGTTAAAGTAAATAAGACCTGTAAAGCTATAAAAAGTTTTTTTGTTTGTTTGTTTGTTTTTTGAGACGGAGTTTCGCTCTTGTTACCCAGGCTGGAGTGCAATGGCGCGATCTCGGCACACGGCAACCTCCGCCTCCTGGGTTCAGGCAATTCTCCTGCCTCAGCCTCCTGAGTAGCTGGGATTACAGGCACACACCACCATGCCCAGCTAATTTTTTGTATTTTTAGTAGAGACGGGGTTTCACCATGCTGACCAGGATGGTCTCGATCTCTCGTGATCTACCAACCTTGGCCTCCCAAAGTGCTGGGATTACAGGCTTGAGACACCACGCCTAGCCAGGGAACATTATTCTTAATGGTGAAAAGATGGTGGTGTTTAAGATTAGGAACAAGACAAGGATGCCCTTTTGCCACTTATATTCTATATAATACTAGAAGTCTAGCCAGAGCGATTAGGTAATTATATTTTTAATTTTCTGAGTAAGCTTTTGAGTTTTTCATAGCAGCTACACCATTTTACACATTGACCAACAGTACATGAAAGTTCAATTTCTCCACATCCTGGGCCAATATCTGTTATTTTCTGCTTTTTTTGGTAGTGGCAATCCTAAATGTGAGGTGGCCTCTCATTGTGGTTTTGATTTTTATTTCTTTAATGATTAGTGATGTTGAACATCTTTTCATATGCCTGTTGGCCATTTATATACCTTCTTTGGAGAAATGTTTATTCAAGTCTTTTTGAATCATTTTTAAATTTGATTATTTATTTTGTTGTGGTTGAGCTGTGGAAGTGTTTTTTTTTTTTTTTAAGACACACTCTTTTTTTTTTTTAAGAGTCTCACTCTGTGGCCAGAGAGCAATGGCGCGATCTCAGCTCACTGCAACCTCCGCCTTCTGCATTCAAGCAATTCTCCTGTCTCAGCCTCCTGAGTAGATGGGACTACAGGCATGCGCCACCATATCCAGCTAATTTTTTTTATTTTTAGTAGAGATTCAGTTTCACTATGTTGGCCAGGATAGTCTTGATCCCCTGACCTTGTGATCCACCAACCTCGGCCTCCCAAAGTGCTCGGAATACAGGTGTGAGCCACCGTGTCCAGTCCTGGAAGTTTTTTCTACACATTCCGGATATTAAGCCCTTGTCAGGTATATGGTTTACAAATATTTTCTCCCATTCTGTGGGTTGCCTTTTGACTCTGCTGACTTTTCTTGCAATGTACTAGTTTTAAAGTTTGATGTAGTCTCATTTGGTCTATTTTTCCTTTTGTTGCCTGTGCTTCTGGTGTCAAATCTAAGAAATAACTGCCAAATCTAATGTCATAAAGCTTTTCACAGCTGTTTTCATTTAGGAGTTTTATAGTTTCCATTCTTATGTTTAGGTCCCACTTTGAGTTCGTTTGTATGAGGTCCAATTTTATTATTCTGCATGATATTCAGTTTATCCAATATCATTTGTTGAAGAGACTATCCTTTTCCCCATTGTATAGTCTTGGAACCTTTGTTAAAGATCATCTGATGGCTATGTGAGGGTTTTTTCCCAAGGGTTCCAATCTGTTCTACTGGTCTACATACTTATCTTTATGCCAGTACCACACTATTTTGATTACTGTATAGCACTGCAATACAGTTTGAAAAAAAGAAGTGTGAGACCTTCAGCTTTCTCAAGATTGTTTCCGCTCATTTGGGATCCTTTCAGATTTCATATGAATTTTAGGATGGTTTCTCTGTTTCTGTAAAAAGTGCCACTCAGATTGATAAGGACTCCATTGAATCTGTAGCGCTTTGGGTAGCATAGACACTTTAACACTATGAAATCTTTCAATCCATGAACATAGGATGTTTTTCTATTTATTTGTGTCTTTCTTTCTGCAATGTTTTGTAGAATGAAAATATTCTGTAGCTCTCAGTCTTTGGCTTCACTGGTTGTCTACTGAGGGTTCATATGAAAGGGATACTGTGTACTGTATTAGCATATAGTTTATTTTGTACCTCTATATATTTCTACAGTGCATAAGAGTGCATGGTTGGGTGCAGCGGTTCATGCCTATAACCACAGCACTTTGGGAGGCCAAAGTGGGTGGGCTGCTTCAGCCCAGGTGTTCCAGACCAGCCTGGGCAATATGGCAAAACCCCATCTCTACATAAAAAAAAAGAATCAAAAATACAAAATTAGTTGGGTGCAGTGGCATGCACCTGTAGTCCCAGCCACTTGAGAGACTGAGGTAGGAAAATTTCTTGAGCCTAAGAGGTGGAGACTGCAGTGAGCTGAGATTGCACCATTGCACTCCAGTCTGGGTGACAGGAGTGAAACCCTGTCTTAACAACAACAAGAATTCTACAACATCTTTAGCAACTTGAAAAATGCCCTCAGGTCAGGCACAGTGGCTCCCACCTGTAATCCCAGCACTTCAGTGGCCAAGGCGGATGGATCACTTGAAGTCAGGAGTTTGAGACCAGCCTAGCCAACAAGGTGAAACTCCGTCTCTACTAAAAATACAAAAATTAGCTGGGCGTAGTGGTACATACCTTTAATTCCAGCTACTTGGAAGGCTGAGGCAGGAGAATCATTTGAACCTGGAAGGTGGAGGCTGCAGTAAGCTGAGACCATGCCATTGCACTCAGCCTGGGCAACAGAGCAAGACTCTGTCTCAAAAAAAAAAAAAAGAGCTGGTTGCTGCTGTTTTCTTTTTTTAATTTAATAATCCATTGATCATTGATGAACTACTGAAAAACATGTCTTCAATGTTTAAAAGTACAAATAATACTCCAGCCTTTAGCAGGTATAAATATATCAGCTTTTTTAGGTATAAAAATAGTATTTTATTTAATCTGATTTATTTGGAGAAATAGAGAAACTAAGGATTATGGATAACAGAAGAGGGCAAAGACTAAGGTAGGTGTGTAACAATATTTCTAACATCTCTTGTTGACCTGGCTAAAATGAAGATAATTTTTAAAATCTATCCTTTTATGCTTTTAAGAAAACATTTAAAATTAAATTCAAGGCTGATTTAGTATAAACTTCTACACTTTTATTATTGAAGAATCCCACTGATACCTTGATTTTAAACAACTGCCTCCAAAACTGTGATAATAAATTTCTGCTGTTATGCCATCATGTTTGTGGCAATTTGTTATGGCAACCCTAGGAAATAAGTACACCATCATAAATCATATATAGATATGTGACTATTTCATTAAATAGCTTAACAGATGTTGTGTATCAAGTTATCCCCTAAAAATCTGCCAAATTTTAACAAGTAGATTTTCATTTGATTAACCAGGTTGGCCTACTATTGCCTCTGCTACTTCTTAGCTATGCAAATTGAAGATGGCATTTAACTGTTCAGAGTACAGCTTCCTCCTCAATAAAGAAGACTGGATTAGTTTACTTCGAATGCCCTTTGTATTAATAAATGAAAGCACTCTATCAATGCCATTTAAAAATGCAAATATACATTCTTATCATTACTTTCATTTAACCTAATGAATACCTACATCTAATTAACAATGAATTACAAAAAATAGGTTCTTTAATTTGGGACATTACAGGTCAAGTAAAAAGGGAAAAAAAAACAGGGAGAGCCAAAACCTAACCAGGTTCACTTTGTGGTCCTGATGGTGAAAACAGTCCACAGAACTAACGTTTATGCTTTATGGGATAATCATAGAGATTGACTCTCCTGCTCTTAAAGCCTGAATCTTTTATTTGTCTTCTCTGAGTTCCTTTCTCAGGAAACTGACCCTCAGGCCTCCCAGATAATATAAAGGAACTAAAACTTATCAGATATTGCTTCTAGACAATGAGACGTACAAAGAGGAGCTGGAATGACTCCTTCTGAAACTATTCCAAACATTCCAAAAAGAGGGAATCCTTCCCAAATCATTTGATGAGACCAACATCATCCTGATACCAAAACCCAGCAGAGACTCAACAAGAAAAGAAAGCTTCAGGCCAATATCCATGATGAACATAGATGCAGAAATCTTCAATAAAATACTGGCAAACCGACTGCAACAGCACATCAAAAAGCTTATCCATCATGATTAAGTAGGCTTCATTCCGGGGAAGCAAGGCTGGTTCAACATTTGCAAGTCTATAAAAGTAATTCACCGCATAAACAGAACCAAAGACAAAAACCACGATTATCTCAATAGATGCAGAGAAGGCCTTCGACAAAATTCAACAACTAAAGACTCTCAGGAAACTAGGTACCAATGGAACATATCTCAAAATAATAAAAGCTATTTATGACAAACCCACAGCCAATATCATACTGAATGGGCAAAAAACTGGAACCATTCCCTTTGAAATCTGACACTAGGCAAGGATGCCCTCTCTCACCATTCCTATTCAATATAGTACTGGAAGTTCTAGCCAGAGCAATGAGGCAAGAAAAAGAAATAAAGGGTATTCAATTAGGAAAGGAGGAAGTCAAATTATCTCTATTTGTAGATGACACGATTGTATATTAAGAAGATCAGCCCAAAATCTCCCTGAACTGATAAACAACTTCAGTAAAGTCTCAGGATACAAAATCAATGTGCCGAAATCACAAGCATTCCTATACACCAATAACAGACTAACAGAGTTAAATCATGAGCAAACTCCCTTTCACAATTGCTACAAAGAAAAATAAATACCTACGAATACAACTAACAAAGGACGTGAAGGACCTCTTCAAGGAGAACTACAAATTATTGCTCAAGGAAATAAGAGAGGACACAAACAGATGGAAAAACATTCCATGGTCATGGTTAGGAAGAACCAATATTGAGAAAATGGCCATACTGCCCAAAGTAATTTATAGATTCAGTGCTATCCCCATCAAGCTATCATTGACCTTCTTTACCAGAACTGGAAAAAACCACCTTAAATTTCATATGGAACCAAAAAAGACCACACACAGCCAAGAGAATCCTAAGCCAAAAAAAAAAAAAAAAAGCTGGAGGCATCATGCTACCTGACTTCAAACTATAGTACAAGGCTAGAGTAACCAAAACAGCATGGTACTGGTACCAAAACAGAGATATAGACCAACAGGAACAGAACAGAGGCCTCAGAAGTAAGGTCACACATCTACAATCATATGACCTCTGACAAACCTGACAAAAGGAAGCAATGGGGAAAGGATTTCCTATTCAATAAGTGCTGTTGGCAAAACTGGCTAGCCATATGCAGAAAGCTGAAACTGGATCCCTTCCTTACACCTTATACTAAAATTAAATCAAGATGGATTAAAGATTTAAATGAAAGACCTATTACCATAAAAGCCAAAGAAGAAAACCTAGGCAATACCATTCAGGACAGGCATGGGCAAGGACTTGATGACTAAAACACCAAAAGCCAAAGACAAATGGGATTTAATTAAACTCCAGAGCTTCTGCACAGCAAAAACAAAACAAAACAAAACAAAACAACAAACTATCATTAGAGTGAACCAGCAACCAACAGAATGGGAAAAATTTTTGCAATCTACCCATCCGACAAAGGGCTAATATGCAGAATCTACAAAGAACTAAAAAAGATTTACAAGAAACAAACAAAGAAACACATTCAAAAGTGGGCAAAGGACATGAACAGATACTTTTCAAAAGAAGACATAAGCATATGAAAAAATGTTCATCATCACTCGTCATTAGAGAAATGCAAATCAAAACCACACTGAGATACCATCTCACATCAGTTAGAATGGTGATCATTAAAAAATCTGGAGACAACAGATGCTGGAGAGGATGTGGAGAAATAGGAACACTTTTACACTGTTGGTGGGAGTGCAAATTAGTTCAACCATTGTGGAAGACACTGTGATTCCTCAAGGATCTAGAAATAGAAATTACATTTGACCCAGTAATCCCATTACTGGGTATATATCTGAAGGATTATAAATCGTTCTATTATAAAGACACATGGACATGTATGTTCACTGTGGCACTGTCTACAATACCAAAGACCTGGAACCAACCCAAATGCCCATCAATGATAGACAGGACAAGGAAAATGTGGCACCTATACTCCATGGAATACTATGCCGCCATAAAAAAATGATGAGTTTGTGTCCTTTGTAGGGACATGGATGAATCTGGAAACCATCATTCTCAGCCAACTGACTCAAGAACAGAAAATCAAACACCACATGTTCTCAGTCATAGGCAGGTGTTGAACAATGAGAACACATGGACACAGGGAGGGAAGCATCACACGCTGGGGTCTGTTGGAAGGGACAGTGGGAGGTAGGGAGGTTGGGGAGGGGAGGTTTGCTGCCTCCATCCCCCCATCATCTATATCTGGCATCTATATCTATTTAGATATAGATATAGATGCCAGATATAGATGATGGGGGGATGGAGGCAGCAAACCACATTGCCATATATGTACCTATGCAACAATCCTGCATGATCTGCATATGTACCTCAGAACCTAGAGTACAATATATATAAATATATATATATAAAATCATGAGTTCATTCAGTGCAGGGTCTGGATCTTTTAAGAGATACAAAATTATCTCCAGAAGAAAGTAGATTTTAGATAAATGTCCACTTCTAAACTCAATGTTATTCCAACAACAACAATAAAAGTTCATAAGTAGGCAAAATTAAGCTATATTGCTAAGGGATGCATCAATAACTCACAAAACTACAAAAAAAGGCAAGGTAACGATTATCCTAATAATCTTGAAAATGATAGCCTTTAAGGGGAAAGAAGAAGGTTGACTAGAGAGGGGTACACTGGCAACCTCAAGGGCTAGTGATGTCCTATCTCCTGATCTCTGTGATTACATAAGTGTTTACTTTGCAATAAAAATGTTAAAATGCACATACTCTGTGATGGATAATATTAGGATTGAAGGATACAAAGTATTCGTTCTTGGTTTATCTGGGTGCTGCCAGAAGAGATTAACATTTGAGTCAGTGGACTACAAGGGGAAGACACACCCACAATGTGGGTGGGCACAATCCAACTGACTGCCCCCGCAGCTAGAAAAAACAGACAGAAGAAGGTGGAAGGAGCTAACTTGCTGAGTCTTCCGGTCTTCATCTTTCTCCTGTGTTGGATGCTTCCTGCCCTTGACCATCAGACTCAAGTTCTTCAGCTTCTGGAGTCTTAGACTTACAGCAGTGGTTTGCCAGGGGCTCTTGGGCCTTAGTCCACAGACTGAAGGCTGCACTGTTGGCTTCCCTACTTGTGATGTTCTGGGACTCAGACTTGCTCCTCAGCTTGCAGATGGCTTATTGTGGGACTTCCCCTTGTGATCCTGTGAGTCCATACTCCTTAATAAACTCCCCTTCATGTATACATCTGTCCTGTTAGTTCTGTCTCTCTAGAGAGCCCTAATACATACTGTATGTACTTTTAAGCATGTATGCTATATTTTATACATGCAAATAAAGGGTAAGAAAAACTGTAAAACACAGCTTATTCTACCTAATTCTTTTCCTTTGAATTTGTCTTGTTCTTCGGGTATTCATTATCTCTTTGCTCATAGGAAAGTCTAGACAAATTTGCCACAATATCACTCATGTTGAGGGTCTCCTACAGATTTCCTCAGTTATAGGATAATGAAATCATAAAACTTTCTTCAAAATGTCATCTCTAAAACAGATAAAAGGTATCTGGAAGCTGTTAAAAGAAATATCCCAACTAAAAGGGTTTGTAAAAGTTATTAATGCAAAATGAGGCCAAGTTCAGTAAAAATGTCAGCAAACAGAGGAGTTACAGCAATCAAAGAAAACTTACTTAAAAAGATAATTAATACTCTTAATAGGATTTAAATAAAACCAAACAAACCAACCCACAAAACTTTATGGCCAGCCTTGTGTTGCCCCACTTTTCTTTGAATCCTTGTTGTCGTAGGGATATTTAGGTCCTTCTTTAATTGAACCAGAAAACCTCAGAGAGCTGAAATAAGATAAATAATGAATTCTCTAGCCACTGTGCAAGAAAAGCAAGTAGGGACAGAAAGAGTAGAAAGGCAGGGAGAAAGAGAATTTAAGGCAACTACATGTTAATCATAAGCCATCATGAAGGGTTTCTAAATGTAAGATAAAAACTAACGATGGTAATGAGAGATGCTAAGTTATACCTTAGTCATGGTGATAGACTACTATTTATTTTAGAATATTACTAAAAACGTAAAGTTAAAAAAAGTATAGAGAGTTACTAAGTATAATCACAATTATGTACAACTATGTATAAAAAATGGAAAGAGTGTTGGGAGCATAAATGGCATTCTTATCCTTTTTATTTTCTGTGTTTTCTAAATTTTATCTATTAAGCATTTATCATTTTTATAATAATAATTTATTTGAAAACAAGATTGTGCTGTCAGCTTGCTCTAAAAATAGTCTAAAATTAATGTCTTGCTAATGGCTTTTAAATTTGTTATTGTTATTTGTATAATTCCAAAAAGGACTTGAGACAGTTTACCAAAAACTAAGAAAAACCAACCAAACAAAAACACCCACCAGAAATAATCAAACACAGCAAATTCACTAAAAAGAGGATAGATAAACAAGTACTAAGCAACAAGGAGAGCATAGAACACAAGAGTTGAATATCTAGGTTAAAGAATGTATCACAGAACTTAACTCAAAACCAAGGGAAGACGACTGTTTCCACAGCTTTCAAAATTTAAAGAATCAAAGAGACTTTGCTCTTATTTGGGTCTGGATATTGTGACCAGTTTCTTTTAACATAAAAGGAAATGAATAGCACACCAGCTTTGGTAATGATATTAATACATATGCTGACAAAAGCTATTGTGTAGATTATTCAAAATTAAGTTAACTAAATATTGGTAAAGGCTTCTAGGAAAAAACATGCAACCTAAAAAAAAAAATCACACAAAGATTTCTAATAGAAGAAACAAATACACCAAAAAAGCATCAACATCAATAGTCATCATGGAAATGTCACTGCAGCATCAACCAGAATGGCTAAAACTAAAAAGACAAGCTAGGCACAGTGGCTCACACCTGTAATCCTAAGACTTTGGGAGGTCAAGAAGATGTGTGAACTGCTTGAGCCCAGGTGCTCGAGACCAGACTGGGCAACACAGTGAAACCCCATCACTGCAAAAAATACAAAAATTAGCTGGGAATGGCAGTGCATGCCTGTAGTTCCAGCTACTTGGGAGGCTGAGGTGAGAGGCGGGGTTGAGGCTGAGACAAGGGAGGTTGAGGCTGCAGTGAGTCATAATCATGGGTCTGGATGGCAGCCTGAGTAATAGAGCGTGATTCTGTATCAAAAAAAAAAAAAAAGAAAAGAAAATAAAAAGATAGACAATAATAAATGTTGGAGTATAGGCCAGGTATGGTGGCTCATGCCTATCATCCCAGAACTTTGGGAGGCCAAGGGAGGTGGATTGCCTGAGCTCAGGAGTTTGAGACCAGTCTGGGCAACATGGCAAATCCCTGTTTCTACAAAAAATCCAAAAATTAGCCAGGCATGGTGATGTGTGCCTATAGTCCCAGCTACTCAGGAGGCTGAGGTGGGAAGATGGCTTGAGCCTGGGAGGTAGAGATTACAGTGAGTGGAGATGGTGTCACTGTACTGTAGCTTGGGTGATAGAGCTAGACCTTGTCTCAAAATCAATCAATGAGTGTTGGAGAGTAGGGAGACCACCCGTAGATTACTGGTGAACATATGAAATGGCAGAACCACTTTAGAAACTGGCACTTTCTTAAAATGTTAAACATACATCTACCCTGTGACTCAACAATTCTACTCCTAAGATAAATTAAACCATATAACCACCAAAAGCAGTATTCAGCAAAAAATAATAACTAAAAACTGGAAACCGTATTGGTACCCATTGAGAGAAGAATGAATAAACAGACTATCATTTATAGATACAGTGCAATGGAGTACTACTTAAAATGCACTGGTATACATAACAATGTGGAAAAAATTCAAAAACGTTAAGCCAGACACAAAAAAAATTCTGTATGATTCCACTCCTATGAAGTTCTAGAATAGGCAAAACTGATTTCTGTAACAGAATCCAGAGCAGTAGTTGCTTCTGTAGGGAATGGGGTTCAGTGATTAACTGGAAGGGAATATGAAGTAACTTTCTTGGGTGACAGAAGCACTGTGCATGAATACAGTGTGGGTTATACAAACGTATGCATTTGTCAATACTGATCAAATTGTACCGTTAAGAGCTGAGAATTTCAGAGTATCTAAATTATCCTTTAATTTAAAAAACAGAGTTAGCATAATAGTTGATAACTTTTAGTTGCTAAGTACCGCTTACTAAAAGAAGACACATCTTTTAGATTTGACATTTGTGGAGACAAGGCTAGTGTTTTGTAACAAATCTTAAATAATGTAACGTATTCCTGCCCCTGTAAAGAAGACTTCAGCAGACATTGCCAGGACTTTTTTCTCAGAAAACCATCATTCTTTTTAAACACTTTCACAAAAACTGAAGTCCAAAGCCCAGAACTACAGATTTACATATTGTGAGACATGAAAATGTGATCTTAGTCTATGTGGGGTAAGGAAGGCTCATTAATGTCTCAACTGCTCATTAATGTCTTTTATTAAAAGAGCTGTACTTTCAATAAAGTTGTGAATTAGTGAAGACTCTAAAAACCTTGATTCAGATGAAGCTCATGTAAAAAGCTGTGTAGTTTGGCTCAAACACATGGTCAAGGCATCATAGTCATGGCTGTATATTTAAATCACAAGTTCAGATGATAAGCCTAAATTATTAAGTAATAGCAAATATAAAAATACCTAGTATCTTGGGTGGTGGAAAATGGAAATGGAGATAAAAGTATCTATAATCAGACTTCAGATCATGTAACACAATCAAAGTACATTAGTAAAGAATGCATTTGGTGCTGTTAAACTTACTTGATTATTGGAGGCAATGAATCAAGTCTAGTCTCTGGGCTCCAAGCTATACCATCAACCCTGACTCCATGGTGAAATGTTCGAAGTGTTTTATACTGAATGCCTTCAACGTCTGCTTCTTCTTTCTAAGCACAGCAAAGATTTTAGTAAGTTATGAAAACAAACAGTATTATTTCATTAAAATGAATTTGTCAGGAGGCTATGTGTATGCTTTTGGAAAATTTTGAGATTTAATTAGTTCACTGAATTAAAAAAAAAAATCCAAACTTACCTTAGCCTCACAAAATAACTCTCTAAGGCAATTAGAAATAAATGATAAACACGTCCTACTTTATCTTAGGAGGCATTTCATAATAAATTCAATGAAAATGGATTGCTTGTTGGGGTGTGGTGGCTCACATCTATAATCTCAATATTTTGGGAGACTGAGGTGGAAGGACTGCTTAAGCTCAGGAGCTTGAGACCAGCCTGGGCAACATAATGAGACCATGTCTCTACATTATAAAAAAAGAAAACAAACAAAATGGAATGCTCTAAAGAATCAAAATATTCTAGTAAATGAATTACCAGAACTGGATTATCTACTGACAATATTAAAAATATATACTGAACATTCTGATTAAATGGAAAATACTTTGGGACCTTATGATGCCTCTAAGTCTTTATAATCAGTGTCAATGATTTCCATGTAGTATTACATGTGGCATTATATGTGTGTAAGATGCTACAAATAATTCATCTGGACTATTATAGTCTATGAATAGTGAATATGTAAGGAATAATCTGGTTAATTTAGTTTTAGATATTTTATTCTGGGAATAAACGCTTAATAAAGTTGGCTTATTTGTCTAGTTCAGCTCTACAAAAATGATTTCAGTTTATTCTCAGGGGAAGGTGAGAAAAAAAAAAAATCAACTTTAAAAGTCAAGGCATCTAGCGCTGTAAATGAGGACAAAAACCTGAAAAGCTCTTCCACTACAACATTGCAAAAATCCAAATACAAACAAAGCAAATGAGTACCAAGGAATGCAGCTGTTATAAGGGCATCTGCCCACATGCAATGATTTAAAGCTTCAGTTTGCAAGAAAGAGGAGACAAATCCTAGTGCCTGCACAAGGAAGGATGCCAGATGAGAGAACTCGGTATAGATCCAGGGCCCTTAAAGGGGAAGCAGGGAAAAAACAGACAAACAGAAAACCCTGCCATGCAAAATACCTACCATGAGTAAGGGAAGGATTCTGAGGGGGCCTCAAAAGAATTGCTAATGTTCCATTTCTTAAACTAGGGATCCATCTTATTATTCTTTATGCCTTTATGGATAATGTATATTTTATATGCATTAAAATACTGCCCAGCACAATAGGAAAGGTAAAAAAGAAAAAAAAAATCACAAAAATTTTTGCAATTTTAAAAATAAGTAAATCATCATTGTTATTTAAATCAATATCTGAACTGGGTCTAGAGACTAAAGCAAAATTTTCATGACAAATTTGTCCAAGGAATCTTGTGTATTAACCACAGGTTTTTGTTTTTTTTTTTTTATAAAGTGTATGAGATTATAAAATATCAGGAAAAAAAAAATCCAGCAGGTGAAACTTGGTATTTAATGAAATACGTATGTCTATATTGATAGGAATTACTTGAAGGCCTGATCTAAGAATTCTATTCACCCAGAATCTAAATGCAAAGTTTTATAATGTATACTAGAATGAAATCCAAGTGGATATGCTGATTTTTCTAGGATAGCCTTTGGGATCCTAGTAAAGTCATTTTACAAATATATTACTCATCTTTCTCTACATAATTCAAATACCCTTTGAAAATAACTTTAAATTTCAGGTGAACTTAGAGTTAACATGAAAAGGTTTTCCATAAATGAAATAATAGAAATACACTTATCAAGGAAAGAAAAACACTGTCAAATTTTATAACTTTGTAATTTGTGTGTATAATAGTTATACAGCTAACAGCCAGATATGCCAAAGCAGCAGCCACTAAGCAATTTTAAAGTAAGTTTAGGAGCCTAATCATAGCTGACTTCATAGTTTGGGTTATATCTATTCTTCCCAACTTGACAAATCAGTCTCTTAAAAATGAAGTTTTTATATGAAAATACACATCATCTTACTACTGAAACAATATTGTTGACAATCAGGTCCTATAATTTGTTAGCCAAATTACATATGGAACTACTGGATGGTCATGGGGATAAAGAAATCCCAGGTATGATATAGCTTGAGTTTTGTATGTTACCAGTGAAACTTCTTTTCCTGGCAGTACTGTTTGCCACTGAGCCAACTAAAAGGCCAGGGTGTGTGTATGGTATAGGCAGAGGCAAATGTTATTTTGGATTTAGTTTGGGTATAAGCAGGAATGGTACAGGCAGGAAATTAAGACTTTGGAAAACTTACTGTATTACAAATGATTATACAAGCCTTCAGCATATTTGAGGTCGGGGCAAAGTCAGGTTGATGGAAGGGTTATTATAAGGGTTTGAAACTGGCAAGCCCTCCTACCACACCCATTTAAGTACAATTGCAGAATTTCAGTTAGTCAAGACTGTGAAGTTTCTCTAGTTCAATTCTTTCCCCTAATGCTTGAATCCCTAGGAGAGCATATGATAAAAAGAGTTTATACAACCCCTCTCTGAACACTTCCAGTGAGAGGGAACTAGCTACTTCTATGGTAGCCACTAGCCAGTTATTCAATTGGGGGATAGCTCTAATTATTAGAAGAGTTCTTAAACTTAAGCAAAAATTTGTTTCCATGTAAATTCTATTCATTGTTCCATGTTCCATCTCTGGAACCCCACCAACTAAGTCTAATTGAATGATGGCAAATATCTGGCCATAGTTATCTTCCCTAGGTGAATATACACTGAGCAGCAGATTCAGCCCCAGCCTGAAAGCATTGTAAGCAACAACTCTGTTCATTCAAATAGAGGTAACAACATAAAATCCATTTACCGTTCTGAGTCTAATACCTCTTTCACAGTTTTAAACTTTTAGACACTACTCTGAAATTTATATTAAAATATATTATATCCTCTGAATCCTAATATACTGCTGAGAACTAAAGAGTATTATTATCACAATATTAAAGATTATTGCCAATTTACAGAGGACGATAGAGAACTGTGCTGTCTGATATGGTAGCCACACAGGACCTTATGAAGCATGTGAAATGGGGCTAGCTCTATTTGATACGTGCACACTTTAAAAAGTGTAAAATATATACAAGATTTCTAAGTCTATTCAAAGGGTCTTCATTAGTGAATTGAGGCCCCTAGTAGAACTTGCATGAGAACACTGCTTTAGGCAAGCACCTATGTTCATGCTCCTCTTAAGAAAGGTTTTCATAACATTTTTCTCATTGTACTGCTTTATATTTAAAATCTCCTTAAGGACATGGTCCATACTTTTTTCACTTCTTGGCACCCAGTATGCACTTAATGAATATTTGACAAACACATAACACCAGTTAACTATCTGTTAACTATCATTTAGAAGTTCATATTTAGAAGCTCACCACTATCATTTAGAAGCTCATATTTCCATCATAATCAAAGGGACAGCATGAGATTCTGAAAAATGCTTTGTTGAAATTCAAATTCACTGTATCTACAACATTTTCTAAATAGCCTTAAAATAAGGATTGTCTTTCTGACAGGAATGTGGAAATCTTTCCACTTAATTTACCTTTACTTAGTTTTCTCTCAAGACAAGAGGCATAAAATTGGGTGCAATGGAACTTGAAATTCTAGGACAAGAGAACAGTAATAATATTTAACGGTGTTTAGTTACATTAAAAAATAACTTCAAAGAAAAGCAATAATTTATTTTGAAATGGACTTATTTAATTGTATTTCCAATTCTGGTACAGAATATAATTTGTGTTTACTATTGTTCAAATTAATAAAAATCTAATTTTTTTCCTTCATAATGAGACCTACATTGCTAATCTCACAGGTATGAGGATCAACTGAGACAATACATGTGTCCATAACCCAAAACAGAACACAAATGTTTATACCAGTTCTTTTTTCCACTTTGCCATTTTCCTTCTCTTTCTCATCTTCTCCCTCTCTCATCTTTGCCTTTCCTTTTTCTTAATTTGTTCTCCATTGACTTTCTCTTTCAACATTTCTTAATCATGAGAGATAAACATTTTTCAGTATTTTCAAATACAATTTTATGTCCAGTTATTAATTTTAAGAGTAATGAAGTAAAAAGTTAGTTTTACCTGTAGGGGCTGCTTTACTCTTTTGCGCATTGGTGGCTTCCATTAAAGAAATGGTTTTTCCTCAGGTCTTGAAATTTCAAGTACGTTACATTGTCTTAATCATATGACTTTTTATGATCCTAAACCGAGTCCATCTAAGGATGAGGGTCATATTTAGTCTAAAAGCTATTAATTTCTACATCTACCCAAAGAGACAGTATGGGATAGCCAAGGAGCTGTCATATTCTACTCAGATAGCCAAAAAGTGAAATGTTAAATTCATATTTTCTCTTAGGATAAATATGACTATATCCCAATTTGTAAAGCTTTATATATTTATTGTACTATAAAATGCCAAATTGCATTTTTGATGTCAGAATACTCTAAGATACAGAATTGCCTTCTCAGTAAAGGAAGAAATAACAATATAATATCACTTCAGTGATAAAGTTATTTTAAATCTTTGAAAATTGTGCATTATAATTTGAGAAATACAGTTCTATTAATAATATTCAGATAAAGGATTAACAAGCTAGTCCTGAGGGTTGAACCTTCATTGTTCAAAGTCTCTCTTACAGGTAAAACTAGCTTTCCTCTCAGAAAGCACGGTGTATGTACCCCACAAAGCAATCTTATTTTGGTGATTAAATCTGAGAGTGTTACCACTGCCCATATCAATGACAACTAAAACATACATATGGATTACAATGTTGTCAGATGCCCTCTTGGAATTTTACATATGCTAAAATCGGAGCATTATTTTCCTCATGTTTACAGGAGAAGTTAAATATTTTATTCAAGGTTGCATAGCTAGTAAGAAGTAAAGCCAAGCAGGAGTGAACATGTAGGCATTCTGGTTCTAGAATTCATGCTCTTAATGGCAATGCTTAAATGCCTGCTCAATTAACATGGCCCATACTTTGTACACTCTGTATGCACAAACAATATGACAGCACACTAATAGGAAAGCTAAATGTTATAAAAACTATAAAATCTCCTGGAAGATCATTTTTCAGGCTCTCAATATTAGCTGACTTTGTGTGTCAAAGCAGAATGTAGAAGAAAAACCATAATTAATTGGCTCTCATTTAAATTGTTTTTTTTTCCTGTACATACTAATGTTCAGTTAATCATGACCTTCAATTAGCAGAACATTCCACTAATGACCATGAGGCCAAAGAGAAGCCTTATACTATTCTTTTTCACTATCTACATAATGTTTACACAAATCTCAGGCACATATAATTGGGAACATCTTACTCTATGTGTGTTATCTCTGTTTAACATTCAAACTCAATATATTTTCAAAGTTTAGATTTGGTTTGTATAAGTTCTTTTATCGGTGAAATAGCTTCACTGTCATTCAGTGCAGTTTTGTAGACTAACCTGAAACATACACGTGCCAATGACCACATAATTATTGCCACCATATGCAATTAGGTTTCCTGAATCCCCAGTCTCAAAGGGATTAAATTCTACCACATGCACATAATCTTCACAATCCACAGTGTAGGCAGCATTTCTTGAGGCATCTTGCTTCATCTTGTATGCCAAAATTCAAGCAGCTGTAAAAATTAAATAGCCTTCTACTGGACAAGGTCACGAAACTGTGGATTACAGCACAGATACAATTAGAACGGTCAAATTATCAGTCATTCCACAAATGCATCAAAATAAGGTTGTGGTGTTACAATGAGACAGAAAGCTCAAACGAAACATTTAAAGTACTTATCAAGGGAAAAGTACTTTATTAAATCTAGTTATTAATGATTCCACATTTGCTCCACAGCTCTTTTCCAAATCTGTGATTATAGCAGACAATAACACCATAAAGTTGTTTAGATTATCTAAAAGAAATAGTATTCCATATTAAGATGGAATCATTTTAATAGCAAATATGTTAATAAAAATTAATGATAATTAACATTTGTGAAGCATTATTTGTAGGTGCCGTATTAAGCATTTTACTGACATGATTGATATCTGTACATACCTATAGGCAGGTACTACCTCTTGTCTCCATTTTGTAGATGGAGAAACTGAGGCTTCAGTAGGTTAACTTGCCAAGCTCATAAGCAGAGCCAGGATTTGCAAGAGCTCATTGTGTGTGGAGAACCAGTGCTAATGAGGAAAAACACAGCCTCCTGACTTGAAGGAGACCACAATTTTAGGGATAGTTATGATTCAACGTGAAAAGTGCTATCATATAAACAGATACAAAATACAGGATCTGTTTTAAGCAGTGCCAAAATGTGTGATATAAAAATAATATTCAGGGGGCCGGGGAGAGGAAGAGCATCAGGATAAATAGCTAATGAGTGCGGAGCTTAATACCTAGGTGATGGGTTGGTAGGCGCAGCAAACCACCACAGCAAACGTTTACCTTTGTAATAAACCTGCACGTTCCGCACATGTATCCCAGAACTTAAAAAAAAAAAAATTCTTAAAACTAGGCACGAGACCTTAACTAACCTGTCAAGGACTAGTGTGCACTCTGGAAGTAGCATTCCCCTATGAGAATGATGGGTATTAGAGTTTTTGTTTTTTGTGTTTTAATTCGACACAAGGGTTTTCCTGAAAACAGTTGGGCTCAGTAACCTATCAAATACCTGAAGAGTACTGAGAATCAGATGAGTCCCACCTGGAGACGCTTATAAACTAGTAACCTTAGGAATGGACATCCGGGACTGGAGACTTGTTAAGGGTGACCAGAAAGTGTTATGGACACGGAGGCAGAGAAGCGTAAATGCAAGAGATTCGAGGTCAGGAAACTGTCCAGTCCCCACAACCACTGATAATTAAAGCAGTGCCCAGGGCCTCACCGTACACGTTGGGCAGGACTTGCCCCCGTAAAACTAGAAGGGCAGAGAAGAAGGGAGGAAACAAGGTAAGTCCCTGCAATGAACCCCGACACCTCTACCAGGACCAGGTGAGTACCACAAGACCCCGCTCCCTCCTCCCGGGACCCGAGGTGGGACAGAAGAACTCCCGGGGACAGAGAGGCAGGGCGGCACGGCCGGCAAAAAGCCGTCGCTGCCTCGTGGACTCCCCGCTCGATACGCACCGCAGAGCGCCGGGAAGCGACCAGAGGCAAGCTGGTCTTCGATGCGGGCTGCCGCGACGCGCGCTGGCTTTGCTTCCGGGTCGGAGGGCGAGCGCAGCGATTGGCTTCCGAGGCCTCCCGCGAGGTTTGAAATGTACTCGTCTGCGGCTGCGGCGGCGGCAGCAGCTGAGGGGCGGTTCTTGGGGGATCTTTCTATATACTCTAGCTTGCGCCTTCGGGTCTTCCTGTAACCAGGTAAGTCTCGCGTTTGCCCCACCTGTCCTGTCGCATTTTTAAGCGGTGATTCAGGCTGTAGCTTTTGATGATGCTTTGCACAATAATACCTCGGTCGTAGCAAAGTGCCGTCGGACCGAGGTATCAAGGTGTAGTGACTTCGCCCTGGAGCCCTGGTTGGGCTTGGGGGTGTAGGGGGAGTTCACAGTATCTAGCGATGGAATTGGAAGGCTCTGAAGGTTCGTCTGCAGCTTGTAAGACAGGCCCATAGACGCCTGCTTAACTTCCATTAGTTAGGCAGGAAACCAGTCTTCTAGTCCCATGATGCACTCAGACTCCAATTTTCCCCTTCCTCAACTTTCCCCTACCCCCGATTAGTTAAAGCCTCCCAAGGAGCCTTTGGGACTTGCACTCTAACACTGATAATGACTTCGAGTGCCATTTTAAAATTGAGCACCTACTAAATGCCTGGCACTAGGTGGGTTATGTACTTGTTTTACAAACATTTCATTATTCTATGAGGTAGGAATTCCCTTCCTGGTTTTTCAGGTGAAGAAACTTGTGCTCATCAAATGTTAAATACCATAAATGGGGGAGCCTGGAAGCGAACCCTGTGGTATCTGACTTGAAAGTGTAGTTCTTTCAACCATTTCACACTGCCTGCCCACTAACAATTTTCTGTCTCACCGTTTGTGCTCTAGAGCAGCTAGGAATCCAGTTTTTTAAAAAACAAGTGTTTATTATTGCTGCTGTCTTTTGCTACCTGTTTTTTGTATGGTGAAGCCTGCCATTCAGATTGCTGGCATATTTATTGTCTCATTGACTCACAACGGACTGGAAGGTGAGTATTTCTGTGTGATGATGCCTCCACCTAGGAAACCATGGGTAAGGCTTACCGCATAGGCTCCCACAGCCAGCTAGCTACAGGAAAAGCTGGGGCTAGACCAGGGGTTGGCAAACTAGCTGTGCTGCCTGTTTTTGTGCAGCCATCTCCTGAGCTAAGAATGAGTTTTACATGTTTATATAGTTGGGGAACAAAAATGAAAAGAATAATGTTTTGTGATTTGTAAAACTTACATGAAATTCAAATTTTACTGTCCATAAAAGAAGTTTTCTTGGAGCACAGCTATGCTCATTTGTTTGTTTATGTGTGTCTGCGGCTGTTTCCACACTACAGGTCAAAGTGAGTAGTGTTATGCCTCAAATATTTACTGTTTTTTACTTTCCAAAAAGTTAGCTGATCCCTGAATGAGACTCTTGGTTTTCTGTCACCCATGGTGATGCTTTCATACATATATATATATATATATATATATATGTATGAAATATATATATATGCATATATATGTATGATATATATATATATGCATATATATGTATGATATATGTATATGATGGAGTCTCGCTCTGTTGCCTAGGCTGGAGTGCAGTGGTGCGATATCAGCTCACTGCAACCTCCACCTCCCGAGTTCAAGTGATTCTCCTGTCTCAGCCTCCCGAGTAGCTAGAATTACTGGTGCGTGCCACCACACCCAGCTAATTTTTAGTAGACGGGGTTTCACCATGTTGGCCAGGCTGGTCTCAAACTCCTAACTTCAGGTGACACACAAGCCTTGGCTTCCCAAAGTGCTGGTATTACAGGTGTGAACTACCATGCCTGGCCAATGCTGTTTTACTTTTAACTCAAAACAACTTAGAAACTCATAATGCATGATAATAGCTAATGTGCTTTTATGTGTGCCAGGCACTGTTCTAAAAGTTTTACTTCTGTTTATATTGTTTACTCATCATAAAACCCTATGGGATCAGGTTTTCATGTTCATTATGAGGAAGCTGAGACAGGGAAAGGTGATGTAACTTGGCCAAGATCTCACAGCTAGTAAGTGGTGGAGCCACACTTCAGAATAGTCTAATTCCCAAGTGAGTCTTCATTCATAACAATCAAATCTCATAATACTACCTTTAAATAATACCAGCAAGTAATTTACTCCTAAAAATTTATTTTATGCAAAGTTATGTCACTGAAGCTGATACTTCTTCACTTTTTTTTTCTTTCAAGAGATGAGGGTGATTTTTTGAAGAGAAATACAACACTAAGCTGTTTACTAGGAGTTGCATTTATGTAAATAATTAATCTCTGATCTTCTATCGGTATCTTTAAGTTGCATCATAGATTGTATCTATAATTTAATTATATTGCAAGTGGCATATATCTTTGTTCTTGATCGTATAAACCAAAGATGCCAATAGACATCTGGGATTCTGTTTATGCCACATAAAAGTAGAAGAAATGGATAGCAGGAGTCAATAAATGGAATGAGTACAGGAAAATACCCAAATAAGATGATGGCCATGTGAATATGTTGGAGACTTGGATACGTAAAAGAAAGTAGGAAAAAAATTTTAGCAGGCATGTCTGTAAACTCAGAGGGATTGGATGCCTCCACATTTCAGAATGGTCTAATTCCCAAGTGAGTCTTCATTCCTAGCAATCGAATCTCATAATGTTACCTTTAAATAATACGAGTAAATAATTTCCTCCTAAAGATTTATTTTAGGAGTAATACCCAGACTATATACCCATATACCATATATAAAACATTGGCACTACCTCCAATTCTTTTGTGTGCCTCGGGAGAAGTTATTTAGCATAATGCTTTAAGAACACAGCTTATAGAGTTAGACATCTTGGGTTTATGCTGTTTGTCCATTTATAAGCTGAGTGACATGGGATATTATTTTAAATAAAATGAGGGTAATAATACATCTATCTTAGACACTTACGAGAATTAAATGAGGTAATCAATATTAAGCCTACTGGTACCAAGTAGTCTTCTATTAGCTATTTTATTGGTTATGTAATACTGTGTAACAAACCACTTCAAAAGTTATCGTTTTAAAATAGCCATTTTCTTATGATTCTGTGGATCAGCAATTTGGGCAAGACACTGCTAGGTGATATTCTAGTGGTCACACAGAACACAATTCCTCCAGTAACAGGTTGTGACAATATATGTGAAATGTCTACTAGGGAAGCTTATTAGAGGTTCAGTGCCCAGAGTTTTTATTGGGGGCTGAACATAAAGGCATCCATTGTCTGACATGTACCAAAAGTTCAGACTCAGAAGAAAAGCGAGTGTTTAGCATAAACTATATTGTTTGTATGAACAGGTTAGCACAGTGAGCCACTCTTACTGGAAACACTTCTGAAATCTAAATTCCTGGACTGGACTCCAGCTTCAAAGAGGATAGCACTGAGGCCTATTGTGTTAATACTTATGCAACACACCTCTTAAGGCCTAAGTTCAGAACTCCCGCAGCATCATTCTTGCCACATTCTGTTGGTTAAATCAAGTCACAAGGCTGGTCCATATTCAAAGGGGTAGAAAAATAGGCCACCTCTTTTGGGACAATATGGGATGGGAGGAAATTGGCTTTTTTTTTTTTTTGCAGTCTATCAGATATTATCTATCTCAAAACAAATATACATATTTAAATACAGCTTTAGGTGTGTTTGTAATTACAAGTTTGCAATAAATTTGCATGTCGTGTGAATTTTCAGAAGTAAAGACTGGATTTTATTCTTTCAAAAGGTTTGACTTAAGAAACTAAAGGGGAGGAAAATATGATTGTGCAGAAATTGTATTATTTTATTTTCCTAAATTTAATTAAAAGCAATCTTGGTAAATATGAAATAACCTCTCATTTACTGTATATTTTTCTCTATCTGTGCTTGCTTATACATGTTAAATGTTAATTTCCAGTTAACATAAGGTACTTTAACTTTGTATTTTGTCCTACTTTAAGATAATGGCTGTGCTTAATCAGAAGTCTGTCTTGGATATGATTAAAGAGTTTCGAAAGAATTGGCATGCTCTTTGTAACTCTGAGAGAACTACTGTATGTGGTGCAGACTCCATGCTCTTGGCATTGCAGCTTTCCATGG
>CAUYOR010060513.1:0-31018 GCA_963573925.1 Callimico goeldii
TAGCTGGGCACGGTGGCGCGTGCTCGGGAGGCTGAGGCAGGAGAATTGCCTGAACCCAGGAGGTGGAGGTTGCGGTGAGCCGAGATCGCGCCATTGCACTCCAGCCTGGGTAACAAGAGCGAAACTCCGTCTCAAAAAAAAAAAGAAGCGAAGCCATTACTTAGCTGAGTGGAGAAGACAGCCTTCAGGTGAAACCCCAGGTGTGCATTTGAATTTGACTCTGCATCTTTCTAACAGTGGAATTGTGACCAAAAGCCTTAACCCCGGCATTGAGTTTCCTCATCGCTAAAACTGGAATTTAATACTTGCCTCATAGGGGCTCTGTTTTGTGCAAATTAAATGAAGTGGGTGGAATATTTACTGCCTACCGCCTAACAAGCACCATACACATTTTAAGCTGCTACTCATACTGTTGCTGTTAGTACGTTTATTCAAGGATGTCCTGCTCGGACAGCGCTGGCTTCTTATTGATCCGCACTTTCGAGGGCCTATCATTGCTTTGTCCCTTTGATATGTAAGCTATTTGGTGCCGTTGCTGAAAATCACTGGGTTTCTTGTTGCATATGTGGACATGGGCACAAAAGCAGGAGAAAAAAGAAAAGAAAAGCAATTGACTTTGCTTGTAAAATCATTATCATAGGAGTGTTGTTTTTTTTCTATGACTCATTCTGTGTTTTATTCTGTGGGGTTTTTCCCAGGCATCAATTCAATGCTTCCAATTTTTATGGGATTTAAGTTACATTTAAGGGGTGTCATAAATGCAAAATAATAAAAAAGGGAACAAGTTTGGAACTTCTAGATCTGTGCTATCAAAAGGACTGCAAAAATTTTTCATTTTCGTCCACATAACTCTGCCTGAACGTTATTTATGGTTTGAGCAAAATAGTAGACGTGGAATAAGAATTCACTCAGCTAAGGCATGTCAGTTATTCATAGGTGAATTGAAGCCCTAAACTATCATCAAATTTCACTAGCAACATTCCAATGATACAGTCATATAAAATTGAAATTGTAATGAAATGTAACTTTACGTGTATTTATGGATTTAAAAGGAAAAAAGAATACCATTTTCTCCTGTTGGTGTCAGTTTAAAGTATACTTCCCTATTTTTTTTTAAATCTAGGTCCCTACTAAAGATAGGCCCAACATTTTTGGTAAGAGGAGAGCTTTTTTTAATGGCTTCTATTCCCCAAATAAGAATTACATGTAAACACTTGTAATTGATCTTTAAAGCTTTCCTTGACATAAATAAAAAGAGCAGACTATCACAGATCATCACTTTTGTAAGGTATAGCAGAAAGTGGTTGTTATAATCTATTCATGTTACATGTAAGGTATAGCAGAAAGTAGTTGTTATAATCTATTCATGTTACATGTAAAAATTTTGCTTTAAGATTGTATACAAGTTAGATGAATCACATCTGTGTCTTTTCATTTCAATTATCTTTCTGTCATATTACACTGCTTTTCTTATGAAAAATTTTAGCAAATGGTATTGAAATAGGATTTTAAGGAAAGAATGTGAAAATAGAGGAATGCCTTTCAGAATGCCAAGTAAAGTTCAATAATTTTAATCATTTTAAAATATTGATGAAATAAAGAGACAATTCATATTTTCAGGAAGAGCATAAGGGAGATTAAGCAAAATAACCTTTTGAAATAGAATCTAAAATGCCCGCAAATGGCTTTTTAGTTCTAGCGACTATTCTAAGGAAAGGATGTATTACTATTTACTTATTAACCTATGAGAATACATACTATGCTTTTAATTTTTTTCTTGAAGGTAAAGGAATAAAAGTAATGGTCAACCAAGGCCCATTTATTTCTGGTTTCTGATGCCATTTAGTTTAGTTTCTTAAAGTGAGGTCTTTAGACCAAGAACATCGAAATTAATGTAATGCTTCTTAAAAATGCAGTTTCTAGGCCATCCTTCAAACTTACTGAATCACAGTCTGAGGAACGGGGCCTGCGAGTCAGACCTTTAACGGCCTCCCAGATGACTCTGAAGTACAATCATGCTTAAGAGCCATATTTCAATTCACCGTTCCATGTTGATGAATGGTTTGAGATCACAGACCACGTAAAAGATGGTTTCTTCTGCATTACTTAAGTTTTAGTGCCATTGGAAGAAACGGCTGGACCGTGTCCTCAGCAGGGATTTTTAATTTTATTGTTACGTGAAATAAGTATTTCATTTTATGTGGTAGAATCTGACAAACCTACCAAAGAAATTTCTTAGAACATTCACAGGTGAGTTTGTAAGCTGTGGCTCTGTTGAGGCAGTTCTTTTGCATAAATCAGTGGGATTTGAGTCATGGACTCTATGTCTATCACAATTCTGTAACAAAAGCGGGTTACTTCAGAGATGGGAAAAGGGTGCCATCAAGCAGGAGTTGGCCATATTTTTTTCTGCAAAAGGTCAAATAGTATTTCAGGCTTCGCAAGCCGTACAGTCTCTCTAACTACTCAACTCCACTGCTGCAGCGTGAACTCCGTCATAAACAATAATAAATGAAGCACGCGGTATTGCAATGCAACTTCATTTACAAAAGCTTTAATTACAGCCCGATTAAGTCCGTGGGTCACTGTTGATCCTGGAACAGACCATTTAATACGCGATTCAGTAGTATTGAAGGTAAAAACACTAGCACAAATGTTGAAAAGATATTTACAACCTGAACTTACACGAGAACCTTGAGAAAACAGATTTAAAAATACAGTGTTTGCTTTCTGTTCTATTTTTCTCTGTTTTCTTTATTGGTAATACAGTAGCCCTACCGTGACTAATCAGTGTGATGGATTATAAATGTGACCACAGATTGGCCTCTCATGGAGAGCTTAAGACTATTTCTACTGTCTTTTAAGCTGGCCCTGTGATGATCTCTGTCCCACAAGAGGCAGTGAGTATTGTATTAGTTCTAATTTTAGAAGGCTTGCAGCTTCTGCTTTCATGCTGGGAGTCCTGAGGGAGAAAGAAATTTCATGTGGGGAGAGGTCTCAGCTGCCTTCATCAGCCCAGTTGTCTTTATTTAGGCTCACACATACCAGTGGGCCCACCTGAGGAAAGGTAAGCCCAGCCCAGATTATCAAGCCACAAAGATGGTTTTTGTTCTAAGCCACTCTGTTTTATTGTGTTTTATTCCGCAGCAGCAGATACAAATAGGTAGCAAGGTCATGAGCTGAGAACAAACGGGAGGATGTGTTTGAAGTTTGCATCACAGGTATGGCATGGAGAAGGTGCGACACGCTGCATCCGCGAGTGTCCTAGAATGGACGAGGGACATACAGGAGGGTGCTGGAGAGCACAGTTCACTCGAGGTGAACGAACTTAAAATAAGGCCAGTTAGAATAGTGGCGTGGTTTTTGCCCAAAATATTCTAGCTGTGCAGCCACAGGAAAAAGTGTAGGGTTGAGTTTAAATATGGGTGGCAGGGTTTTAGCAGGTGAACACAATGAGGGCAGAGAGAGGAAATTGGACTAGACGTTTATTGTAATCAGTGGGAATGATTTTAATCAGCTGGGTACAGAGGAAACTGAGGATATGGTGACTCGGAGACTTTGATGGATTGTTGGTCCCAGTGGGGTAAAAACTCTTGAGCCCAAGTTCTACAGGAAGTGAGCTGGAAAGTGACTTGTCAGAGTGCAATACTTGAGATTACAACCACGGAGAGGGCCATAGTTTTGTGATGTGGCAATTTGGTTCAGCTGAACTTGCTTTTTCCCAGAATTCCTTCCCTGCCTGCTTCTATTTAGGGAGGGCGATGGGCAGTAGCAGCCATGTTGCTTTTATGCTCAGAAGGTTGAGCAGGATGCTTTTGCAGGTCACATACATTGTGGCTTTTCTGCTGGCTCCTGTGATGCTGTGCGGCAGCCCTGAGACTGGGGCCACCTCTGCGTGTTCCTTCAGTTTCTCTGACGCCAAGGCCGGGTGAGTTTGCTCCCTAATGAGGTGCACTAGCTTTTCATGCAGGATGCCCATGTTATCAAGGTTGGAGGCAGAGAGAGACTGGTTGGGTTCCAGTCTGTCCTTAAGGGTTTCAAGTTGTCCTTGCTTTTCTCTACTTTATTTCCAGCCTCTCTTTTAAATTACATGCCCTGAGGACTTCAGGGTGCAGCATCCGATATGAAGACAAGCCTTACAGAGAATGAGTAGCCAGCCCTCCCGAGTCTGTATGGTTCAGTCCCCGTTAAATCAGTCTATCCAATATGTCTAACCCTTAGTGCTTCTGTTTCTCTGACGGAACCGTAAGTGACATAGAGGGGATCCTGTCTTAATGATTCGTATTGATAACAAGCTGCAGGATATGAAGATGTGAATGGGGGAATGGGGAAGAGGAAACAGCAGGCTCATTGGAGGGCAGGAGGTCGAGCAGGTGAAATGCAAAGGTATTGCAAGGATTGTCTTTGTGGACGTTGAGCTCACAAAAGTTAAAACCAACATCGCGTTGGAAAGAGTGATACTGAATCCAGAAGCTAAAATCCTCAGAAACGGTGGAGGCCCTGTTGAGAGGGTGTCCATGGAACAGCTACGAGGAGGTGGAACGGGGTGGGGATTGCGGCACAGCCTTTAAGGGAGGGTTACAGAGGCAGTTGTGTGGGTGCGCAGGATGGCAGTGGTGTACGCTGGACACACATGGTCTTGAGGAGGAAGGTTACTAGCGCGCGTGGTTCCAGGTGTATGGAAGGGCAGACACGTCTCTGGCTCCTGCGGCTGCTTTTATGCAAAGTCACTTTCTTCTGCAGCAGGCCCAGCACTTCTCTGAGCAGGTTCTTCTGTGACTTGACTTTAATGATCGGCCTGTGATTAGGAGACTTTTAGAGCGTCGAGGGTGAGGTGAATCTAGTTAATGCGGAAAGGTGTGTGGTGATGAGTATCAGGTGCAGCCTCAAGGCCAGGTGCCTCCAATGACAGGCGTGCCTGCCTCTTGCTTCGAGGTGGGGGAAACTGCAGGCCTATCCTAGCCTCTCAGCTCCGGGTCCTGTGGCCGTTGAATCTCAGTTCTCTCTCTGACTCTGCTGTGTTTCCCGGCGCCTTGCTGCAGCTACCCCCCGGAGCACTCACCAGTACACCTTCTGCATGGATATTTCAGTCTTGAAGTCTATTTCCTAGGGAACTGGCCAGGTCTCTCTCTGCTGCTGGGACACCCCATTCTCTTGGATCTTATCCTGACTCACTAGCTCCTCTTTAGTATTTTCTGTTTTTTTTCCTTATCTTCCAGGCTCGTAAATACTGTTTTTTTTCTTCACAAGCATTTGAAGTGATACCATCCTGACTCACGGTTTCAAATGCTGTATATACAAAATGGATTGAACACACCTGGGTCACTTTATTAAGGACAGGAGCCTACTTCGGAGGTTTATCATCATGAATTTGAAAGGAGACTAGTTGGCAAGATTGTCTAACTTTTTCTTCCGTGGTCATAATCGGTTTTCTGATCGGACATAGGCATTTATTCATTCAAAAAACATTTGTTCCGTTTATTTCTTGCATCAGGCATTTTTCGTAGAGGAAACAGCAGGGAACAAAATAGACCCACACCCTTGTTCTTGTGGGTGTATATTCTGGTAGACATGATTCAGTGGTCCACGCCGGCCGGTGGGTAACCCACTAAAACTCTTTAAGCTTCAGCTGCCTAAACTGCTTATTGGAGAATTGAGAAAACATGTAAAATGCTTCGGATATTATATATAGTGGGAATCCAACAAACAGAAGTGCATTTTTAGAGAGATCTTGGTTCACATATCTGTTTGTTACAGCCTTATATTTAGTTGTTCCTGTAACTGACTGGGATTTCAAGTGTACTTTAATCCAAGATACTTGTTTTGTAATATTAAAGGAGAGTTCATTCTGTTGATAAACACTTAATGAGTTTGTACTTTGTGCTGGGCACACAGTAACACAGACAGTGGAACGTTTCAATTCTCCTTCCCTTGCAGGTGAAATACCGGTTGACATGGTTTGTGCCCTACAGCACGTTAAAAGAAGGCTGTTCTCAACATGTGACAGTCCTCTTCCCTGTCGTTGGTCTTGAATAGCCGGTTAAGTTGAAAGATGGCTTTCTCCCTGAACTTCTCAAAGTTCTCACGATTTGTCTCAGCTTTCAGCTCAGCTGGCTACAAGCCTCTCCTCCCACCAGAATCTAGATTCTTAAAATTTAGTTTATCCTTTTCCTCTAGTGACTTAATTTTTTAAAAATAGCGCAGTAGTAGACGACTTCACCGTGGTTTCAAATTTCTGGTGGCATCTTAAACACGAACCAGTATTTCGCAGCTCTCCGCTTTCAGCCTCACCTCCGCTCTTTGCTTCTGCTTCCTTATCCTGGTGGCCTCTGGTAAATAATTCTTCGCAGGTTCTCGGTTCCTCAGTTCTCTTTTTCACTCAGTGGGATCCCTCCATATGCTCCTTGGCTCTTGTGCTTTTCCTTCCTGCCTCCTCTTCCATCCTCACCAGCGTGGCGTTTCTCCCACTCGGCACCTCATTCTTTCACCCTTTCTAATGGAATTGTTTCCCAGGTCTGCTTTGCAGCCGGCTTCCCGTCTTCTCTTTCACTGTCTTGCTCGTTCTTGCTCATATTTCTCATCATATTCTCCCTGTCCTCCTCCCGTTTTCTCTTTCCTCCTTCCATCTTCCTGCCTTTCCTCTCTGACTGCTTTTAATGAGGGCTACTTTAATTCAGAGGATAGCAAAGTATAATGAGTCATGGACAACAAGGAGCCTCAGGTCTTAATGCTTCAAAGCTTTATCCATTTCTTTTACCTTTGGATGTGAAGATTATTTCTGCTGTTATTTCTCATGGGTGTCACTGTCCAACTTCTATTTCCTTTGCAGTGTGGAAAACATTTTAAGGTTCCAAAGACACTTTTATTGTTGGATAAAAACATTTCTCTGAAGATCTTGCTGTATTTTCAATATTTCTGGAATATTCTTTATATACTATATCCCCTTTGACTTTTGTTTCCCCTGTCCTGACCAAAACTATAATCTGAATACTGACAACATCCTTCAAGTATAGTTCAGGATTTTTCCATATTTATTAACTTTCAAGTTTGGAAACACTATGAACATGTTTGGACCTAATTGCTTCTGTATGTTAGCCTTTAGGAGTTGTATGAATTAGTGAGACCACATAATGCATGTGGCCAATGTCTCCAACATCTTGATGCTTTTCGTGATGTTATTTCATGTCGAGTTTATAATTTATGGATGTCAGTGTAAGCATGTTGCACAGAATATGGGGGTTAGGGCATGATATGGTCTGGCTGTGTCCCCACCCAAATCTCATCTTGAATTGCAGCTCCCATAATCCCCATGTGTTGTGGGAGGGAACTGGTGGGAGGTCATTGAATCATGGGGGCGGGATGGTCCCCCATGCTGTTATCATGGTAGTGAGGAAGTCTCATGATATCTGATGGTTTTTTAGCATGAAACCGCTTTCACTTGGTTCTCAATTCTCGTCTGCTGCCATGGAAGACATGACTTTCGCCTTTCACTGTGATTGTGAGGCTGCCCCAGCCACGTTGAAATGTGAGTCCATTAAACCTCTTTTTCTTTATAAATTACCTAGTCTTGGTATGTCTTTATCAGCAGCATGAAAATAGACTAATACAGGGTGGAAGCAGAGAAGGAGCTAAATTAACTTTTTTTCTCTTGATTTCTGTCTCTTTACTGTCTGAGATCTGATTCCACATTTTTCTTCCAGGAGATAAAGGGGAAATAGAAAGGTGGGTGTGCAGGCAGCTGTAGGAGATTTTCAGGTGCTCAAATGAAGGGAATAAATGGAAAGATTATCAAATATTTCCAAATATTTCTTTTCAATGGGCTACCTCCATCCCTTAGAGATTTTAGTGTGGACCATTTGTCTTTTAAGGGTCTGTTGGACCCAAAACCTGCTTCTTTCATGGGACAAACATGAATTGGTTTCTAGTCAAGTGAGATTAGTGACTAAAATTGAGCGTTATTTACAAGTTACATATATGAAAAATAGACTTTAAAATGTGTGGGTGTCTAATCATTTAGTCAGTTAGCTAATTGGAAACAGCTGTGATGGCTCCAAAGCAGATGTATCCTTATAAAAGTCAGATGAGACCTACATCAGACAGTGTCTGAAAGGTAGGTTTACAATACAGAAGAGGAAAGGGCTGTGTGCAAACATTTCTTTTTGTAAGTATTGTGTCAATTTATGAGAGATGACAGGGAAATGATTTTTAAGAAGTGAATTTGAGTCACAGAGTTTAAATCTGAAACTTTGACTATCCAGTAACAGAGTGAGCCAGCATTTAACAAAGCAATAAAGCAGGGAGGATCTTCAAGTCTTTAGTTTTAGTTTAGGAGGGGGTTGTAGAGTTCTTCTGCAAAGAGCCAGATAGTAAATATTTTAGGCTTTGCAGTACATCTGGTCTATGTAGTCCACTTCTGCTACATGTGTGTTAGTACACATGCCTTCAAATGCAGGAAATTTCAGATTCTGTCATTAGCATTTTGGTGGGGGCAAATAAAGGTAAAGGCAAAGTGCTTGGTTTACAAACTTTAGAAGCTTCCTCAGGGTATTCCTTTGTACAACTTCTTAAATGGGCTGGAAACCATGTAAATGGACAGGCTCCTCTCTCCGAATTTAGTATTTCCTTGGAAAAGTCATATGGAATAGTGTTTCAAATAACAGACTTGTTTTTTTTTTTTCTCTTACCCATCAGAATGTCCCACTGTAATACACTGCATTACTTTAATAAGGGTCAAATCAGATGTGGGTTGTATTCTTGTTTTATTTTTGCATGGAACAATTTAGGATAGTGGAATTCTGGCTTTCTGTGGTGTTTACTGGGGAAATTTGTTGTAATGTTTTAAAAGTATACATCAGTGTTTAACTCTCATACATATCAGTAATGTGTTTGGAAATAAGAATGTGATTCACGTATTGTGACCCTTAGAATTCTAATCAAACTTATTTTAATACCATATGTAGAGTCATGGGTTGCAGACTGTAATATAATCAAGGGAAAATAAGATTTCTAATAATCCAATTGCATTTGTCAGTTGCTCAGTTTATTGGTGCAGAACGATGCACAGTACTGTAATAAGTGGCACTATTTGGTAAGGGGAAGAAGAAGCTAAAAGTCATGTTTGCTGGGACATATCAGAAGGTACTGTTTTTAAAGATCATGGCTTCTTACCTATATATATTCTTATTATTCCATGTAATATGTTACTGGAAAGAAAGTTAATGTGGTATAATAAAGTATAATAAAATAAAATATGTGATCTAAATGGAAATCACAGAAAATAACTACACTAGGCATTTTGATCACAATGTTATAAAGTGACTTACTCAAAATATGTAAGAATGCATTAAACTTTTGTCTTGTAAGCGGCCCCCAAAATTTCAAGAAACAAATGTGTAAATTGAAGTGTGGTCATTTTATTTTTCTGAAGACAGCTTACTTAATTCTTAGAAATGTCCATTTGACGATACTGAGAAAGCTTGCTTCTTTCCTCACACAGTTTCTCTTACTTGTGGAGCCTGTCAGCCAGGAAGAGGTAAAAGAGTAACTGCAGTGCAGAAAGATAAGGCCTTTCCTGGAGTCTTAGGAATTGCAGTTTGGGACACAGACTCAGCTAGGAGCTGTGTTCTGAAGAGAGGTAGGATAGTAGAGAATTGTACAAGGGTGCTGAGGGTACTCACAAGTTGTTTTGAAAGAGTTGTCACTGGTGAGAGTGGTTGGCTTAGTACATGAGTCCACAGTTCCTTGGTTGTCATTAAGAGTTGCAGCACTGGTGAAAATCGGCTGTTTTCCAGGATGTTGTGGTCACGGTGGTGTGACCCAGTTCAAATATTAAAGGAAGTTCCTGTTTTGCATGTTTCAGATCATGCAGGTAGTTCTTGGATTGGCTTCCTGACTCCATTTCAAGGCTCTGAATCATTTTGTGTGTCACATTTCAGAAGCCTAATGATGAGAACTTGAAAAAGAAACAGGTCTCCTCTTCTTAATAAAGACCAAGGGAGATCAGTAAATATTTATTAAATCATAAGTAGCCCTAAGATTCTATACTAGACAGCACTACATGAGGGAAAAATGACATCAAGTATAGTGCTTGTCGTAAAATAGGTAAAAAAGGAAATAACAATACACATTAAATAATGTAATTTATAGCTAAAGGCACAAGAGAAGAAATGTCTTAGCAATTGTAACTTACCGTTAATAGCCAGTTAAATTCCAGGGACAATTTCCTATCATTTAATTCTTGTGGGTGGGCGGCTCAGATTTGCAGCTCCGGTTGTGAGGAGCTGCCTGACTCTTTGCCCCATGTAGGGTATGAGATGGTAAGGTTAGTATTTTCCCACTTAAGGAGTTACTTAAAATAATCGCATAGAAGCAGAGAATAAAATGGTGTTTAGCAGTAGTTGGGGGAAGGAGGAAATCAGGACTTGTTCAATAGATACAAACTTTTAGTTAAACCAGATGAATACATTCTAGAAATGTGCTGTATAGCTCGGTGCCTATAGTTAACAATACCGTATTGTTTCCTTAAAATTTTTTTTTTGTTTTGTTGTTTTTGAGACGGAGTTTCGCTCTTGTTACCCAGGCTGGAGTGCAATGGCGCGGTCTCGGCTCACCGCAACCTCCGCCTCCTGGGTTCAGGCAATTCTCCTGCCTCAGCATCCTGAGTAGCTGGGATTACAGGCACGCACCACCATGCCCAGCTAATTTTTTGTATTTTTAGTAGAGACGGGGTTTCACCATGTTGACCAGGATGGTCTCGATGTCTTGACCTCGTGATCCACCCACCTCAGCCTCCCAAGTGCTGGGATTACAGGCTTGAGCCACTGCGCCCGGCCTGTTTCCTTAAAATATTTAAGAGCGTTGATCTCATGTTATTTTTACCACAAAAGCCTCCTAACAAAAACAACAGAACACAAAAGGGCCTTTAGAAATGTTTGGAAGTAATGGATGTGTTTATTATCTTGATTGTGGTGATGGCTTCATGGCCGGGTACATATGTGAAGTTGTATCAAGTTGTACACATTGTCATATTTTGTACATCAACAAAATACAGATTCGTATTTGCCATAGGCTGCAAGGAGGGGAGGAGACTGAAGCAATTGCTAATGGGCACGGGGTTTCTTTTTGCATAATGGTCTGAAATTGATTGTGGTGATGATTGTCCAACTCTGTAAATGTGCTGAAGACCATTGAATTGTACACTCGAATGAATTTTATGGGATGTAAGTTGTTAATAAAGCTACTTAAAAAAAATAGACTTCTGTGTATTCTGTGTGGCTGAGCAAAGCTTCTGTTCTGTGTCATGATAGACGACAACCAGCCAAAGACTGGTTTCGGTCATTTAGAATTTTCATGTTACTGCCTTGATATCTAGGAATTGTAGGGGAAGTTAGCTGTCTGCCTGTTTGGTGGTAGCAGGAACTGATTTTGCTCTGGAAGATGATCGCCTTGCTTGGTCTTGGTCCATGTGGTTTGGGTAGCCCAGGACCACCTCTGACTTCTGGCCTGGCTGAATCAGAGTTCTCCCTGGGTCCTTCCTAAATGTGTCAGGAAAAGGTGGCCTCCCTCTGCTGAGGTTGCTGAACTGGTAATCTGTGGAGTTTGAAGTTGTCATTAACATTTCTCACCTTGTTGGGAAAGGCCCCTTGACAGTCTAATGAGTACAGAGAAGAGAGGAGTGACTAGCTGTCTCCATGGCATGTGCAGCCCCTTGATCCACCACTCCTGGGCTTACTAAATACAGAAGTCATACCGTATTTCCAAGACAATCTGGTCTCCAGGAAAAGGGTTTCCGTCACTTGCAGCTTCCCCATTTTAGAGCTCTTTCTTTAGACATTTAAGGTAGAAGTTAACCTGAGTCTTTATTTGATGCTTTTTAGGAAATAGTAATGATCTTTTTTTAAAAATGTATTTTAGGTTCTGGGGTACACGTGCATATTATGCAGGATTGTTGCAGAGGCATATAAATAGCAAGGTGGTTTGCTGCCTTCAGCCCCCCCATCACCTATATCTGGTATTTCTCCCCCTCTCCCCACCCACCACTAAATGCTAGATCTCAAGTCTGAGTTCAATCTGAAACTTTAGTTAACATGTCTAATACATTCAGCTTTTTATAAGTTTATATATGGAGTTATGGTGAATTTGTCTCATACTTCCTATGCAGAAACGGGAATTCTGTGATATAAATCATTCTATTGTAAAGACATGCACTTGTAAGTTAAGTGCTGTGCTATTCACAGTAGCAGTCTTATAATACCACAGAGTTATTATTAATTACAATGCCACACATCATAATTCAACACAGACTGTTCTACAGGTGGGTTAAAAACAAACGTAAGCCTAGGAAAATTTTAAAGGATTTATTTGAGCATTCAGTGACTCATGAATTGGGGCAGCATCAATCTGCAAGCAGCTCTGTTGGGAGGGGTGAAAGGGGCAAGTTTTATACAGTATTCCCCTTATTCCTAAGGAATAAATTCCAGGAAACCCAATGGATGTCTGAAACCAAGGATAGTGGCCTTATATGTATATATAGGGTGTTTTTTAATGCACATATACCTACAGTAAAGTTTAGATTAGTCACAGTACGAGATTAATAACTGCAGTAGAACAATTATAAGCATATGCTGTAAAACCAGTTTTGTAAATACGGTCTCAGAAAATATTAATAGTTTCATCCCACAGGTCACTGCAGGTAACAAACCGCAAAAGGCAAAACTGTGGAGAAGAGGGGACTACTGTAGAGGTGGCAGATGCAAGGCAAAGAGGACGAGGTCGATGGGTCAGAGCAGGAAGTCCCGGTTAGAGGTTAGCTCATTTCCGACCAGTACAATTTCTACTTTCCATTTGCTGTTTACATGGGGCTTTGTTTTGTTCACACAGGAATTTAAAGCACCAGAGCCATGCTGGTCTAATGGCTACCCAGTTAACATTTTTTAATCATGGTCAAGGGCATACGAAGCTTTTTCTAGTAAGTTTACAGTTCTAGTTATACACTTAGTTTCTCACATCTCATTAGATACAAAGTATTGGGGAAAAGAATAAAGTTTAAGCTCTTAGCTACTATTCCTGTTGTCTTCTGCTAACACAGGCATGTGGACCCTTTGGAGGAATATTTAACGCATCTAGTGAAATTGTGCTTGAAAGAGACAATATTTTAGAAAATGTTTTAATGTCAAACACAAGAGGCGGGTGTCTTAACAATATGTATCAGCAATTGAACATTTTCTTTAGTAATACAAAGGAAAATAGAATGACTTTTTCCTTTGAAAATCGAATATAGGTTTGATGACAAAATGTTCGTACCATGGATTTATCTTTGGATTTTCTCAACATGAATAAAAATTCTGACCTCAGAAATGCAAGTCGGCCATTCAGGCAGGTAGTAAGATGGAGTGGCAAGCCATCCCGGTAACGGGAGAAGGACAGAGGACTTTAGGGTCAGGCATTTGATTTCTAAGTGTGATTATCTGACTCCAGTTTATGGTGAGCAGAGGAGGTGGGTAAAAGAGGAAAGAGGGTGAAGGAAAGGATGGAAGTAGCACTGCTTGCCAGGTGGTTGACCACACCCCCGAAGTGCTTATGAACGCATTTTGGTTTTAGAAATTTTCTTCAAGCATGGATGCTCACACGTAAGTGTGTCTGAAATGGACGGAAGGATTGTGTGGTAGGGGGGTTCTAGATCCCTGTTGTGACAAGGTCCCCTCTGAGAGCTCCTTGGAGCTGGAGCAGCTTTCTGTTTGTCTTCTAGTGGGAGGGAGAACTTCTAGGGAGAGACACGTACAAGCACTCGGTCCTTTTGTGATGGAGGTGGGAACCAAATGTGTTCTAAGGGGTTCTTACCTATTCAGATCATGAACTACAAAGTAGTTGAGAATGAACCAAGTAGATTAAGGATACACAATTATAACCTTGAAGTGATCCCTGGAATGCAACTAATAGGTGTTCCTGTATTTGGGCATGCCTATATTCGCCTGATCCAAACAGACAGCTTCTAATAAGTTATTTCATCGTTTGCCTGGTAAAGTTAGTGAAACTGTAGTGACCTTCAAATAACAGAATAAGTTAATTTTTCTTAGATTTGTTGCTTATTTACCTGACAAGAGTAAAATAACTTTCTACATATTATACACATAAAATCTTTTAGCTCCTACAATCTGATTAACATATTCATCATGTTAGTTACCCATTTTTGTGATAAGAACTGAAGCTCTCATCATATGTCATCACATTTAAAGTATACGTTATTAATCAGTCACCATGCTATATATTAGGCCTCCAGAACTTATTAGCCATTTTTTATATTGGTCAAATTTTTAATTTTTTTTAACTTAAGTTCAGGGGCACAAGTGCAGGTTGTTGCGTAAGCTTGCGTCATGGGCGTTTGTTGTACAGATTATTTCGTCACCCAGGTATTAAGCCCAGTGCCCATTAGTTATTTTTCCCTGATAGTCTTCTTTCTCCCACCCTCCACCCTCTGAAAGGCCCCAGTGTGGATTGCTCCCCTCTGTGCACATGTGTTCTCGTCCACATTTCTGAGGTGAGAAGCGAGAACATGCAGTATTTGGCTTTCTTTTCCTGTGTTAGTTTGCCAAGAATAATGGCCTCCAGCTCCATCCATGTCCCTGCAAAGGACTTGATCTTGTTTTTTATGGCTGCATGATATCCCGTAGTGTATATGTACCACATTTTCTTCATCCAGCTCATCCAGAAATACCACTGGACCTAGCAATCCCATTATTGGGTATATGCCCAAAGTAATATAAATCATTCTATTATAAAGACACACGCTCATATATGTTTATTGCAGCACTATTCGCAATAGCATCATCTTATAACTGCAAGTTTGTGTTCTTTGACCAGTATCTGCCTCCCTGACCTTCTATGCTATTTCTAGGAGTTCAACTTTTTAAGATTTCACATATAAGTGAAATCATGCAATATTTGTCTTTCTGTGTTTGGTTTATGTCACTTTGCATAATGTTCTTCAGGTTCTTCCATGTTACAAATGAAAATTGTTTCCTTTTTAAAAGTTGAATAATCTATGTATACATAGAATATGCATATTCTATTGTGTGTGTCTACATAGACTTACATATGGGAGATATGAAAACAACCTAAGTATCAATGAATGCATGGATAAATTCTGTAAACCCACCACAATTTATGTGCCATGGGGTTTGTTGTACAGATAAATTGTGCATACACACACCAGTTTATCCATGCATTAATAAATAGTCCAAGATAAGGACTGTTTCCATATCTTGGCTGTTGCAAATAAAGCTTCAATGAAGGTGGATTATCTTTGAGTAATTTTTATTTAGTAATTTTATTTCTTTTTTTTGTTTCTGTTTTTTGAGACAGAGTCTCACTCTGTCACCAGACACCAGGCTGGAGTGCAGTGATGCAAACTTGGCTCACTGCAACCTCCGCCTCCCAGGTTCAGGCAATTCCCCTGCCTCAGCCTCCCGAGTAGCCGGGACTACAGGCACGCGCCACCATGCCCAGCTAACTTTTTTTGTATTTTTAGTAGAGATGGTGTTTCACCATGTTGGCCAGGATGGTCTCGATCTCTTGACCTCGTGATCTGCCTGCCTTGGCCTCCCAAAGTGCTGGCATAAGAATTTTCTTTCTTTTGTGTGTCCTATGTGATACATTTCAGTCAAAAATGAATATGATGCATATATGATGATGGTCCCATAAAATCATATGTTAATGGTACCTTTTCTATGTTTAAATGTGTTTAGATACACAAATGCTTACCATTGTGTTGCAGTTGCTTACGGTATTATTTACAGTAACATGCTGTTGGGGTCTGCAGCCTAGGTGTGTAGTAGCCTATACAATCTAAGTTTGTATAAGTATACTCTTCGATATTCACATGACGAAATTGTCTGAGGAAGCATATCTCAGAATGTATTTCTATTGTTAAGTGATACATGCGATCATATACCAAGAAGGGGGATTGCCGATCATACGGTAGTTCCATTTTAATTTTTGCAGTAATCTTCATACTATTTTCCCTAATGACAGAACCAGTCCACATCTCTACCAACAATGTGGAAGGGTTTCCTTTTCTTCACATTCATAATACTTACCTTTTGACTTTGGTAATAGCTATCCTATCATGTGAGGTGTTACCTCATTGTGATTTTTAATCTACATATCCCTGATGATTAGTAATGTTGAGCAACTTTTCATTTACCTCTTGGTCATTTACATGTGTTGGTAATATCAAAAGCAATCTATGTATTCAGTGCAATCCCTGTTAAAATTCCAATGGAATTTTTCAGAAATAGAAAAAACAATTCTAAAATTCATATGGAACCATAGAAGACCTAGAATAGCTAATCCAATCTTGAGCAAGAATAAAGCTGTAGGCATCACACTTCCTGATTTCAGATTATATTACAAAACTGTAGTAATCAAAACAATGGGGTACCAGAATAAAAAGATACATAGACCAGTGGAATGGAATAGAGATACCAGAAATAAACTCATGCGTATATTATCATCTAATCTCTGACAGAGTCACCAAGAATATGTGATGGGGAAAAAACAGTCTCTTTAATCAAAGGTATTGGGAGAACTGGATATCCACATGCCAAAAAAAAATTGGATTTCACTTTAAATAAAAATAAACTAACAGTGGATTAAAGACTTAAAGCAAAACCTGAAACCATAAAACTTAGAAGAAGACATAGGGGAAAAGCTCTATGAAATTGAGGCAAAAAAGAGTGGGACTAAATGCAACTAAAATATCGCTGCATAGCAAAGGAAATAACAATATGAGAAAGCAACATACAGATTAGAAGAAAATATTTGCAAACTGTATAGCCAATTAGTGGTTAATATCCAAAATACACAAGGAATTTGTGCAACTCAATAGCAAAATAGTCAATTTAAAAAATGGACAATAGTCAATTTAAATAGTCAATTTAAAAAATATTTCTTCCTCTTGATGGGCATCTGTTTTCAGAAGGCAATTTTTAAAGGAATATTATAAAATATAAATTTATATTTGAAAAAGACTTAGAAATCTACAGGAGCTGCAGCTCCCTGGATACAAACATTAATTTGTATACCTTACATGTTACATGCCAGGCTATGTCATATTGGAAATAGTCTTATAAAGTTGTGTCTGTGACAGCTTATAATAGAGGAAACAATCCATTGCATGACATAAAAATCATGTGGAGACAAACAATGCAAGAATTTTTCTTGATTTCAATAGCTCAGGACCTGCTGTGAATATATAAAGGCAAAGTATCCTCATCACTGAATCATTCTCATAGGCATAGCAGGGTTTAGTTCTCCGCAGTTTGGAGCCTAAGAAATGGTAGTTACCTAGTAAAACCGCAAAGCTAAAATCTCTGCTAATTGGCAACACTAATTATTGTTAGCTGGGAATGCAGCGTTCGATATTTACTCAGTGTGGTACAATTAATGTGATATTGCCAATTTGTTTAATGTCTGTCTGGTTTATGATGAAACATTTAATATTTGGAAAGTGAAATACATACCTGATGCGTAACACATTTTAAGTTACTTGGCTCTACTGGATGGCTCCATAATGAGTGTACTCATCTGTACATACCGTGTAATGTCTAAGTACAGCTATTGGTATACTGTCATTCATCTTCAAAATCAGCTTTCTGGACCATTTTAGTCCGTGTTAAATGCTGAGTCATTTCTGCCTTCTCCCTGATTGTGGAGGAACTCAGTAGGGTGGCCAATGACCTGTTTTCTAATGGAGAGGGCTGCATCTGCACTGCAGGAAGACATTTTTAGTGTTGCATTTATGCAAGTTGCCATGAGGCAGTATGTGTCCTTAACAGGAAAAATTTCCAGATGTGTTTATGCAGATTCAAACACTGCAAGCATGTCCTGCATTGGGACCCACATACTGATTTCAGGCTTGAGTGGTAACAAAGCGTATTTGGAAGGAAGGGTATGGGACCGAGCATCTCGGAGGAGTGTCTTGAAACAAGCCGGTTTCAGGAGTATCTCAAGGGGTCCCTTTCTAAAAAGACATGACAAGGCTTTTCTCTGTTTCAAGCAGCAGTAAATAAGCCTGTAATTGCTGTGAAGTTTTCCTAGAACTTGTATGTATTTTTGCTAAGAAAGTAAGCACTGTGTGTGTGCATGCGTTGGCATGTGCGTGTCAGCCGGGGAGACTCATTTTTTAAAATACCTTGTGTTAATACAACCTGAGAATTTTGAGGTGCTGGGTCTTATGTGTTAGATGTTCAAAGGCACGTCAAGTACTTAGGGGAAATTTGCTTCTGATATAACCATAAAAACTCAGGGAATTGTGGTGTCTGCCTGACATATGAAATCCTGAGGGTCTCTTGGGAGCTTCCTTACTGCTCACAAATTCTGCTGAATTCTAGAGCTGGGATTTAGACCGAGTCATCTCTTCTGACCTCTAAATTTGTCTTAACTTACAGTTCTATGTTGCTTTTATAGTATGGACGGATGGGTAGTAGATTAAAAAGTGTTAGGGTTGAAAAGAAAAGAACTGGTACGTTTGAGAATTTTAGGATAGGATAGAGCAGGTTTGGGGAAGGCAAGGCCTTGAAATTAGACATGGCATGGAAGAGATGGAGCTCCATAGGGAGATCAGAAGCAGTCGGTGGGAGGCTAGGTGATGGGCTGGAGTCCAGTGTTAGTCGTCGTTGGGATAGGAATAGCTGTCATAGCAAGAAGGAGGCCCAAGAACAGGCCGCAGGTGGAGATTCAGGCAGGCATTTGGCAGCACAGAGGCTGGCTGTGGCCCAGAAGCTTAGGACTGTGGTTCGGAGCTCCAGAACTGGACCACAATTGTTGGGATGATGAGGCAAATAGGTGTTAGTGCTCATGTTGCCCATCTGCTGTCGAGGCTGAGACGTGACTCGATGGGAACAGTCTCTATTCAGTATCGGATGATTCTTCTACATTCACAGCCCCTCATCAAATCTCCCCCTCCTGTCTCTCAAGGATATCTTAGGCAAATTCCTTTCCCCCGTTTTTGGTTAATAACTTCCTAGTCCTGCCTATTCAGAACTTGGGCTTTATCGTTAGTAGAGGGTAGTGTTTAAGATCATGGACTCCTAAGCCAGAGCTAGAATCTTCTGACTGGGAGCTTGGGTAAGGGACCTAAACGCTGTCCTCAGTTTCTTATTATATAAAGATGACAGTGTCTACCTCTTAAAGTTTTTGTGGGGAAGAAGTTAGTCGATACATATAAAGCACTCAGAGCAGGGCCTGGCCTATCAGGGTTACGTGTGTTTGTGACACACTCAGAGCAGGGCCTGGCCTATCGGGGTTACGTGTGTTTGTGACAGGTACTACCGTCGGATTTGGACAGACCCTGCTGTCCCCGTTGACTGGAGGACCTAGGCCATGTGGGCTGTTGGGTCATTTCTCTTCCAGCTGCAGCATGTAGGAATTGCATGTTGCCTGGTTAGGAACATGTTTCGCTCCCTTCTAATTTCTTGTTTGTGTGTACAATGTACATGGAGGGAGGTAAATCGGGAGGCAGAGACCATCTTGTGTAACTGCTCCCTGGGTAACGTGGTGTCTGTCGAGAGTCTGTGTGTGGCTGGCACCCAACTGTGGGTCACATGTATGAGTCACTTTAGTTCACAGGAAGGGTCCTGTAGGCGTCCCCACTGGATTACTTCTTTGACATGACAGCCTTATTCTGTCCTCCCAGCTTCAACCCCCAAAGACCCTACAGCCTCCTGCTACTGATGGCCAGTGGACATCCCCCTCAAGCATCTTCCCTGCCTCATTGCCAGCAAACTAAAAGCTTTCAAGTGTTGGAAAACCTTCAGACAATCTCTCAACAGAAGTCCAAAATTTCAGTTTTAAATATCAAGTCCACCTGGATAGGAAACATTCAGACCCACTCTGGCACGGCAAAGATACTGGCCTAGGGCCATCTTTAAAGGAATGTTGTCCAAGAGAAGGGGCAAATGGTAGGGCAAAGTGATGTCATAAACACCTGGCCAAAGGGTCATTACTTACATGAATGGAAAATCGGGTGGGGGAATCCTAGTGATGACAAAGTCTCCAAAGAACTCACATTGTGCACCATCAGAAAATGTCAGCTTTAAATACCGTTTAAGTACAGAGAGAGCTGTAGCACTGTGATATGACAAGAAACATGCATTGGTCTCTCCTCTAGTTCCTGAAACAGCTGCTAAAACTCTGGTAGTTTCTGGAGTGATGGAATGACAGGAGCATCTTTTGTTTTAATATTTGGTCTTAGTCCATGGTTCCCGACAGCAGAGCTGCTAAGAACCTTGGAATCTTCAGAAAAATGTGTGTCCTTTTGTGAGCTAATGAATGACTGGTGGCCGGGGTCCCTAGAGAGTCAGGATGCAGCTTTTGTCACAGATCAAGGCATGATTAGTGGGTTGGAACTTTAACCACTCCTTGTCCTCTTGAACCTTTATATCAGCCCTAAATGAAGGGATTTGGAGACCTTCCAGGTTGGTAAACACATCCACATGCCTTGAGGCTGGTACCCCCAGAACTCCACGGGGAAAGAAGCTCCTGCATTTGGGAACCTTCCTCACTTTGTTTCCTATCTGGTTTTTCAGTTGGATCCTTTGTTATGTTTTTTATAGTAAGCCATTCATTAGTGGTAAGGAAAATGTTCTCTGGAGTTTTGTGAGCTATTATAGCAAATTATGAAACTTGATGGGGGAGTTGTGGAAAAGCCTGATTTGTAGCCATTCAGACAAAAGTGTGAGTATCTGGGGACCCATGGCTTGTGACTGGCATTTGCAGTGGGGAGATGGTCTTGGAGGACTGAACTCTTACTGTTGGACACTCACTGCAGAGAACTGGAGAAGTGCTCAGTGTGAGGAACAGGGTCCTCCTGGATCTCTGCTCCTTCCCCTTCATCTCCAACTAGTGCTCACCCCAGAGGGCTCAGAAACCAGGGGTGGTTCTCAAGTGTAAAGGAGAAGCCCAGGCCTTGGAAATAGACACACAACTTGCTGATCCCTTTGCCGCTGTTGGTCTCCGGCTCAAAGCAGACGTTAAGCAGGTGGAAGAAGCTTACCTTTAAATGAAATTTACAATTTTAACTGTTACGTGAGACTACAAAAGGTAAAGGCTGTAGTGAGACTGTCCTTGAGACTAGGTGCAACTTTGTTACTCAGTAGTAACCAGAAATAGCTTTAGGTTTTACCTGAGGTTTTGTTCAGCATCATGGAGAAGGGAGTGGCGTGGTGGGTTTTCAGGAGGTGATTGGGGGAAAGGGTATAGCAGCTATAGCATTGCACTCTTCTGTGTCCCATTAATTCACAGTCATGGCTACATGCCCCTAATTTTAAGAATGATTTAGGTCTTATTATTATTATTGCTAATACTTGTAATGAGTCTTGAGTTTCATTCTGCGTATGGCTAGCCACCTGTCTCAGCACCATCTATTGAATAGGGAGTCCTTTTCCTATTGCTTATTTTTGTTGAATTTGTCAAAGATGAGATGGCTGGAGGTGTGCAGCTTTATTTCTGGGTTCTTGATTCTGTTCCATTGGTTTCTATGTCTGTTTTTGAACAGTACCATGCTGTTTTGGTTACTGTAGTTGTACAGTATAGTTTGAGGCTGGGTTATATGATGCCACTGACTTTGTTCTTTTTGATACTGGTAGTCTGATAGGAATAGCATTGAATCCATAGATTGCTTTAGGCAATATGGCCACTTTAACAGTATTGGTTCTTGGTTCAGGAATTTGAATTGTCCCATTGTTCTCTAAAGTGAAATATATCTGGAAAAGACTAAGGCCTTGTCTGGTTTTTATTATCCTCATAGGTAACTTGTTCATTTTTTTTTTTTGACTTGTAAGCTCAAATGATTCTTCATTATTCATGAAGTACAGAACTTTTCTAGATTATTCCTGGTATTTGTCATTCTGGTTTTCCTTGAGGCATGATGTCCCTTTTCAATATTTTTCATTTCAGGACTTCTTTCTTAAATTTATGTTTCTAAATAAGTGTGCTGCTCTATTGCTTTACTTTCCCCCTTTGGATAGCAAGTTATGCATATGCATTTCCTCTGCAACTGTCATTTTGTTTATAATTCTTTTAAAATGTTTATTTCATACTTATGACCTCATTTCTCTTTGTATTCCCTTCTGCATTTTCAGCTCTGTCCTCCATATATAATCTTTATAATTTTGCGTTTACTTCTCTCATGGTTCCACTGCAGTCTGACCTTCCTTGTCACCCCCACCCACAAATGAGCAAACTCTGCTAGTTGTATTTCATCTTATCCTGATTTTTCCTCTATTTCTACCTTGAGCTTCTTTTTTTTAATCTCTGTATTGAGTTCTTGTTTTTATAGAGCCATTTTTCGTTTAGGTTATAAATATTCATGGTAAAAAGTTTGACGATATTTATCTGCCTCAGGGCCAAAGGTTTCCGGTGAGGGTTATTTTTCTATTTGTCTTTCTTGTTTCTTTTTTTCTTGCAGTACCTTCCAGTAAATCTCCCTTTTCCTGTGTTGCTTTCCTTTTGATTACTCATCTTTGAAACAGATAAATTTTTCCCATATTGACTGTTCCAGGATGATTAAGGTGGGGAAAGGTCAAGACCATGTTCTAGAGTAGATGGAGTTTTTATCATTCAGCATTTTTTTCTGTGTGAGTTTTAGACTTTACTTTTCCCAAGACAAACAGGCAGTTGGTAAACTCTTTTCTACTATTCTTTTCCTGATGGCAGCCACTACTTCTTGAAAACAGTTCAACTGGGAGCTTTGTCACCTCTTCTCAGAGCTGTGTCCAGTCCAGTGAAGCTTGTGGTGCTTACCTGTGTACCCTGCTCTTCCTTCGTGAAAAACAGACTTACATTTTGTACGTTAATATATATCCTTTCAGGTTCGAGTTGTGGATGCCTCTTAAACGTGAAAGGTTCAAGGAGGATTAAGATTTGCTGTACAGACTGAGCAAATCTTCGTCTGATTTACAGAGCTCTGCCTCTTTGACCCATTTCATATCTTCAGACATAAAACTTCATCTCTGCTGTTTTTGGCAGCCCTTTCATATATATTTGAGGTTTGGGGTTTTATCCATTCTCTAGTTTCACCAAAAATCAAGTTTGCATTTTTGTCTCCTTTTCTCCTTCATTGAAGTGTTTCCCAACCCACAGTTCTCAGACATGTGCACTGTAATTACTTGGAGTATTGATTAAAAATTCAGATTTCCAAGTGTGATGGTTAATATTGAGTGTCAACTTGATTGGATTGAAGGAGGCAAGGTATTGTTCCTGGGTTTGTCTGTGAAGGTGTGGCCAAAGGAGGTTAACATTTGATCCCGTGAGCTGGGAGACCCAGACTTGCCCTCAGCCTGGGCGGGCACCATCTAATTGCTGCCAGCGTGGCTGGGATCAAGCAGGTGGAAGAACATGGAAGGACTGGACTTGCTGGGTCTTCCAGCCTTCATCTTTCTCGTGTGCTGGGCTCTTCCTGACCTCAAACATCAGACTCTGAGTTCTTCAGATCTTGGACTATTGAGCTTGTACACTGGTTTGCCGGGGCCCTCAGGCCTTTGTCCACAGACTGAAGGCTGGACTGTCAGCCTCCCTACTTTTAAGGTTTTGGGACTTTGACCCAGCACTGGCTTTCTTACTCCTCAGCTTGCAAATGGCCTATGGTGACTCTTTACCTTGTGATTGTGGCGTCAACTGTCCTTAAACTCCCTCTCAAATATACATATATCCTATTAGTTCTGTCCCTCTAAAGAAACCTAATACACCCAGGTTCTTTCCACGGCTTCCTAATTCAGAGACTCTTAAGCTGGCTTTCAAGATGCAAAATTTTTAATAAGTACCCATTATGATTTTTACATACATACAAGTTGACAATCCCTATTTTAGTGAATAAGTTTAAAGAGGTAACTTTCTCCATCAAAAAATTTACTACCTATTTCATAATGTGATCGATGTACCATTGTTTTTATATTGCTCTCTGCTGTACAGGACCGAGATGCTACATGCGATTATTTTCTTATTTATTTTCCATGTCTATAAAAATCCACAGAGGCCTCAGTTCACTTTGGGTGTATCAGTCCATATACCATGCAGATTTTTAAATCTTACCTCGTTGTCTAAAACTCAGTTTTCCCATCTTCTTGATTGGTCTCAATCCCCAGTGAGTTATGGCAGATGTAAGTATTGGCAGCTGTGAGGGCCGCACAACATATCCAGGCCTCTCGGACACCCCTTGAAGAACTTGTAAGATTTACTTATTATGTAGAGCAGGTCGTAATTCTCCCAAGCTAACCTCCTGTGGCCAGCTTACTGGAGCTGTGAAATGGAGACGCTTCATTGAGAGTGGAAAGGGAATTTGTAATCGTCTTTCATCTCCCCTGCCCACCATTCCAAATGTGACAGCAAGGACTGGGATTTCAAGAGAAAAGAAGGTGACATTTTGTGTTTCAGATGCCTCAATTTTTGTCACACTCAAGCTTCCTGTGAGCTGATCCCTTTCATGCTGTTTAGAGGTTGACTTCAAAACGACAACTAATTAAAAGTGGAAAATTTCGTATCTTTTGAACGTGAGTACTACTTTAGAGATGAGAGAGGTAGATGCCCTAGATTTAAAGTGATGTGCTTTTAACTCTTTGGCCAAATTGAGCATCCTAGTGCATTACTAGTAAACACAGCTCAGATATTTTTCTATGAAGATATATTTTAATTTTCTCTCTGGATCTAACAAAGTGGTGTATCTCTGTCTCCAGGGTGTGTTTCCCATGGACATTCATATAATCTGAATGTTAAAAAGAAAACACTTTGGAGGTCTTTGGAAGGGTATGCATAGGTTTGAATCTTAGTTAACAAAGCTCAGTGCCACCACAGCTATAGCATATTGAAAAGCATTCAATTAAACATTGTTCTCCAAATAGTTTGGAGTTAGGATTTTGACTCTCAGTGAATACAGCCAACGTGCAGCAGGTTCTCTGACTTAGCCAAGGTGTTTGCCAGTGGGGAAGGGCACAGGGCAGGGTCAATGGCACAGATGAAGCAGTGTGCCCTATAGCGGCTTTTGAAGTGACATCTGTAGAAGGCAAACATTGCTGCCTATTGCCAGCAACTCTTGAGAACAACAGTTCAACCTGAGTTATATATACTGTTTAGGTTAAGTCACAATTTTATATAGAAACTTCTAGGGCAACCATGCCTTGGGCCAAGAAAAGCAATACATTGTACAATAGATGGTTCCTTTTGCTAATGCAGTGAGGGTTAGCATTCAAAGAATAGTTATGATTGAAATTGTTCTGTTATGTGCACAAATCATAAAAGGTGGATGAGAGAAGCGTGTGAACATCCAGAATGCTAGCCATGTACCAGACATAAAATTAGGACCTTTTCATGTTTCATTGAAAGACATCCTTGCTTTTCCCATGTCAAAGTAAACAACCGTTTGTTAGGATTCATATTTAAGTGACATCAAATCTGAGAAGAGTTAAGCTGCCAGAAATCACAGGTTGTAAGCGGCAGAGTCGGGGTTTGAACCCAGGCAGGACTGGCTAGAAAGACATCTCATGAATCCTTCACAGTCTTTTCACCACTGTTGTGCTTCCTCTCAGGGATATTGGGGCCAAGTTTGAAAATGTATCAAAATGCACTGAACTTTTCGCAGTGGTCTGCCTAGTGGTCATGTTTGTTTATTTCTTTGGCAAGAATCATAGTGTAATCTGCATAATCAGTATATGTACTTTTGTATAAATAAAGTTTGGCAGAATTCTTACCCTGAGTAGGGAAAAGGCTCTGGTCTTTTATTCAGAAAGAACACAAAGGGAACGGTGTCCTTGAGCAGGTTACTTTGTAAACCTCAGTTTTCTTTCCTGTAAATGGTAATGCCAATAGCAACCTTCACAATTGTGGGATGAATTAGAAGTATGTGAAGGGTCTAGAGCAGTGTCTGACATACAGCAGCAGGATCTAAAACGGGAGCAGCTGTCACTAACATGCATGACAATTGGTTGGACACCGCTGCTATGTCCTTTGTAGACGGCGATCGCCGCGCTTCTAAGTCTTCTTTACCTGTTCTTACACTGCAAGATAAATCAGATAATCGCATCCATTGGGCATGGTAATGACAATTCAACTATTCTTCACTTACCTATATAGGGTAAGTCAGTAAACATTTAAAGACAAAAATCGGCTGTGTATATTTACATTTTCTGCAAGATTTCAGATCTTTTATAATGGTGAATTCTGCCTAGTTTCATGAAGAGATTATTTTCACTTAAATGAATTTGGCTATTTCAAACATTTACAGTGGAATACTCATACAAAGAACAATAAATACCTATCAGATTGATCAGTTCAACGGAGATTATCAAGATTTTGCCAATTTGTCTTTTTATCCCCATTTTTGCAGTAAGTTAAGGAAAGTCCTGGACATGTTTCTCCTGTGGCTTTCAAAATGCATCTAAAAGCAGTTTCCCACATATGACATTATAGCACATCCAGTAAAACTAGCGTGATTTTTTGTTATCCAGTAATCGGTCCACTATCAAATTATTCTGGTTATCCCAAAGACTGGGAAAATACTGCCTTAACATAACGTATTAACACAAATCCCACAGGTCGCATTTAGCTAGGTCCCTTAAGCTTTTTTGTTTTTGAATCTAGAGCAGGCTCTTTTCCCCCAAGGCCCCTTCTTTTCATGTCATTGACGTGTGCAGAAACTGGGTCACTTTCTGCAGAATGCGCCACATTCTGGATCTCTGTCTTTACTTCCTTGTGACATTTAACTTGTTTTCTCTATTTCTTTATTTCTTAGAAATGGAGGTTAGCTCTATACTAGAGGGTTGATTATATTTAGGTGCAATTTTTTTTGGCCAAAGATATTCAAAGATGATTCTAGGTGTGTCATAAAAAGGCCACAGAAGCTGGTTGTCCCAGTTTCCGTGATGCTGAAATTGAGCTGTTCAAGGTGCTGACGGGCTTCTGCTGAATAGTCACCGGTGGATATGATTTCATTAGGGGCACAAAGTGGTGAATTTCCAATTCTGTTCCTTTTTTCAAAGCAAAGCTTCATTGAGGAGTAATTGACATATGATAAACTGTACAAATTTAAAATGTGTAATTTGAAAAGTTGACATAGATACACCTGTGCAGCTGCTGTCACACACAAGAAAATGAGCATATTCATCACGTTTAAAAATCTCCTATGCTTCTCCACAACCCTTCTCAGCCCTCCTTTCTGCCCCCATTCCCAGGAACCTGATCTGCTTTCTGTCTTTATCAGTTAATCTGTATATTTCTTATTTTTATCTAATGCTCATCTTAAGTGAAATAATCATGGTTGATAAAAATTTTAGGAAAATGAGGCTGGGCATAGTAGCTTACACCTGTAATCCCAGCCCTTTGAGAGGCTGATGTGGGTGGATCACTTGAGATCAGGAATTCAAGACCAGCCTGGCCAACATGGTGAAACCCTGTCTCTAAGAAAAATAGAAAAAATTAGCCAAATTTGATGGCAGGCACCTGTAATCCCAGGTACTTAGGAGGCTGAGGCAGGAGAATCACTTGAACCCAGGAAGCAGAGGTTACTCTGAGCCCAGATTGTGTATATTTATATTTTCCAGCCTGGGCAACAGAGCGAGAATCTGTCTCAAACACACAACAACGAAAAATGGTTTGTCATTCAGCACATTCATCTTAGAAGTTAAAATCTTCTGCTTTGTTACATGTGAAGCGCATGTTAAGTTTTTTGTTACTGGGTAGTGTGTGATTGCCACAGCAGGCAGCAGGGGAGTGAAATGGCTCTAGAGCTTCCCAGCACTTCTTGGGCACTAGCTTTTCTCCATGAATCCAAAAGGTAATATTAATAACTGGATTAATTATTTCCCTTTATTACCTTAACTACTCAGGCCTGGCTGCTTATATTACCATAAAATATGTAATTGCTGTCATCTACACAGTGTTTTTCCCCTTTATTGAAACTGTGAGTTACTTTTTCTTTCTAGTTCTCAGATTTTAATTAAGCTTTAACCACCTTATAAAGAGCAGAGTACAGTGTGTTGTCTTTCTTCATTTGCAAGGCATGTGAATTGTAGAGTAAAGATACCTGCCTCAGTAGGACCAGTGACCTTCAGGCAGTTCACCTCAATTCTTAGCACAAGGAATACGTTATACTCAAATGTATGGCTCATACAGATTCTTGTGCTATCCTGGAAAGACAGAAACTTGATAAATGGTAAATGAAATGCTGCAACTATTGGAAAAGGTGGGCCAGGTGTGGTGGCTCACACCTGTAATCCCAGCACTTTGGAAGGCCAAGGCGAGTGGATCACTTGAGGTCAGGACTTAGAGACCAGCCTTGCCAATGTGGTGAAGCCTCATGTATACTAAAAATACAAAAATTAGCCAGGCATGGTGGCACACACCTGTAATCCCAGCTACTCGGGAGGCCGAGGCAGAAGAATCACTGGAACCTAGGAGGCGGAGGCTGTAGTGAGCCGAGATTGCACCACTGTGCTCCAGCCTGGTGACGAAGCAAGATTCCATCTGGGGAAAAAAAATCTCATAGTTAAGTAGGAAACAAGTGACCTCAAAATGGGTGTAACATGAATGTGGTGACAGGTGAATTTTTAAAATTCCCCAAACTCCTCTTTTAAACTAAACAGACCAACAAGGATAATAAATGAAAAACTCACGGTTATGGCAACATATTGATAAGGAATTCTTGCTAAACACCAGAATGTATGTGTGGCCAAATCACCAACAGCAGTGGGACCTGTACAAGAGTAACAGCTTTGTTGCAGTGAAGAACAAGAAATGAAAAGGCAAAAATGCCAAGAATATTACTCCTGTACCTTAACTGACTGCATAGCTACTCTCTAGCTCCTGGTAATGCTTTATTTTTGTCTCAGTCTATTTGTCTGATATTAATATCACTTACCAATTTCTTTCATTGAGTATCTCATATATTATCCACTTCAGTTTCAACGTTTCTGTCTCTGTGCATTTTACATGTGACTTATGGGAAGAGAGGCTGTCTGGAAGCAGGACAGACAGTGTTATTCCGCGTGGCCCTGCTAGTTATGACCGGCGTCGTTCTATTAACTGGCAAATCCACTCTGATTGGTCAGTACCTGGACTATGCTAAATGTCAATATTTGCAATATCCCTAGCAGAATTTTATTTTTTTAATGCAATATAACAATCTTTGTCATTCAAGTAGAGAGCTAAGTCCATTTATATTTGTTGTGATTAATACTTTTTTCCCCACCTTATTACGTGGTTTACATTTATCTCATTGTATTATTTCTTTCCTTCCTTTCTTGCTTTATTTTTTAACCTCACTGAGGCTTTCTCCTACTTTACCTCATGTTTTTTCTTCTCAGGAATTAGTTTTATGCCTATTTTAAAAAATGAGTTTAAAGATTATTTTAATATGTATATTTGACAAAATCTAAGTTAATGTGTTTACCCTCCTCAAATCAAGGGCTGAAGAAGGTTCTAATTCACTCATCTCCTTCCAACTTTATGTGATTTTCCCCAATATTTTAATTATATTCTGACTCCTTGACCTCCAGATTAAGCATTATTGTTTTATACAATCGATAATAGTTTAGGTTACTCACATATTTACCAATTTCTTTGCTTATTATGCCCCATTACATTTTAAATGTTACAACTGTATTTGTTTTCCTTCCTCATGATGTAAATCCTTGGGAAGTTCTTTCAGTAAAAATGTATTGATAATAAACTCTCAGTTTTTATTTATGTGACGATGTCTTCACTTTGGTCTCATTCTTGAAACTTTTATTCCTTATAGACTTCTAGGATAGTATTTATCTCTTAGACATAATTCTACTACCTTATGTTTTAGTATAGCCATTGGACTGTTGACCATTACTTGGAAGATGATCTTTTCTATTTGACTGCTTTGAAGTTATTTTTCTGTGATCCTCTTCAGTTTTACTATGTGTGGGTATAGATTTCCTTTTAAGGTATCCTTTTGCCTTTCTGAACATGAGGATTTGTGTTTATCAAGACTCCTAGAAAATTCTCAGCCAACATCTTAAATATTTACTGTTTTCCTTTCTATTCTCTGAAACACCAGCTAAATGAATTTTATAATTTATTCATTTATTCTTTTAACCTGTTTTTAATTTTCCATATCTTGTCTTCGAGCTGTTTTTTGTGTAGTATTTTTGGATTTCTTTTCTAGTATATTTTTTATAAAATTGTACATAATTTTTTATTTCATTGAGTTTTAAATTTTGTTTTTTGTTTTTGAAAGTTCTATTTGGCTCTTTAAAAAAGAATTTTAAAAATTATCTTAAATCCAATTTGATTCTTTTGCTGAGATAATCTTTATGATTTCTCATTTCTCAAAATTCCAGTTTTTAAAAACATTGAGTATTTTATATTTTGGGGCCTTTGCTGGTATCATTTTGCTGAATATTGTTCCTGCAGACTTTCATTTCTGATGCTTCATTTTTTTGATTAGTTTGTGATTGTCTATGAGCTGATTATTTTTTCTTAGATGTTTCCTGGAGAAAGGTTTTCAGGCGCAGGGCGAGGTTCATTGCTCCAAAGAGGATGTACCTTTGCTACTACCTGTCAATTGTAGCTACTTACCCACCTGTGCCTATTTTAGTTTCAACTAAACTCTAAAATATTTTGGATTATACAATTAGAGTGAATTCAAACTGAAAAACATTGTAAAGACCAATAAATCTCAAGGGAGACTTATTTTCCCTTTATTCAGAAAAATAGCCAATTTCTGCTTTGATATTTTATGATCTAAGTAATTTCTATCTCTGTCCCGTCCCCTGCAAAATGTCCATTTCCTCATCCTTGGAACCTATTAATATTACTTTATATGGCAAAAGGCACTTTTCAGATGTGATTATGTCAAGGACCTTGAGACGGAGAGCTCATCCTGGGCCACATGGATGGGCCCAGTGTCATTGCAATGGACCTTATAAAAGGAATACAAGAAGTTGGGGTGATGGGAGGATGGAGCTGCAAGCCGAGGAACAGAGTAGGTCTCTTGAGTTGAAAA